>JACM01035886.1:0-34227 GCA_000787095.1 Periophthalmodon schlosseri | reverse complement strand
AAAAAAAAAAAACATGAGCTGCAATATTTATCTGCAATAACAGCAGAATGATACACAGGAAGTTAATATCAGTGAGTCATAGACAAATATAAATAAATATAGATCCGCAAAAATGACAAAAAAAGTCAAAAAATGTATCTATCATTTATTGAACGATAAGATATGATGTTTATCGTGACAGGCCTATAACAATATCATGGTTATAATTAGTGTGGTTTTTCATATTAATTCCATTACTGATCCTCTTTTTCCTCTAAATGCTATTAAACTGCACTGCTTTTGTGGTGACCCGGTTAAGCGGGAATCTCATTCATTTAAATGGACAATTGAGAACATTTTTATTGCTAAACTATGATATAAAGTAGATTGATTTGTGTAAAACGTTCTATGTTCATGTGCACCCACAAGTCAACAATGCACCGATTCTCTGGGAGGCTTTAAAACAGCTTTTTAGTTCATATAGAACTTATTTGCTGTTAAGATCTGCTGCTCCATGCAAAATAATACAACCCGAATGACGGTGGCAGCGCCCACAGCAACTTCTGGACTAAGGTGAATAGTGAATACGAATACTCTTCTCAGTGAGGATACTTTTTGTGCCTGGGAGAATAGTTGCTACTGAGCCACTAACTGCAATATGGAATTTTGTCTGACAAAAAATATTATTCTACTTTTTTATCCCCAAGAAATCTGTTCATCAGATATGCTTGTGTGATAACAGCAGGACATTAATATCTTGTTTTACCAAATAATGCCAAAAGTCCATGTTTCATTATTTTGTTTGACAGAAACTATCTTGGAAGAGCAAATTCTAAAATACCAGAATTTCATGCCTCATGACTCAAACCATGAGTCACAAATCTTTCTCCAAATCCTTGCTTGGTCAAAATTTGGAACTTTGATGGCTCCCAGCATGGAAACCTACATTCTAATCCTTACTATTTTATGTGTGTATGTGTGTGTGTGTGTGTGTGTGTGTGTGTGTGTGTGCAGATTATTTTCAAAAATCATTGGGCATGATGGTGAAGATGTTTACGTTATAATTTGGTTCTCAATATGGTTATCCAGTCAGAAAGCAGAATGAGTCTCACATGAGTCTCTCATTTGGGTTGCCAGTTACAATGCTAAAATCCAGTTGGTTTAACTCTAAAAGGACATTCTTTGATTTGAATTGTCACTGTCTAAACCCCAGCACCCCTGCAGCCAATCATGCATCAGTGCTAGTGCAGCCTCTACAGCTCAGTGAGTGAATTCAGGAAGTTCTGTGCTTTAACGTGAGGCATGGCCTGTCCATATATTGAGAATGAGAACAATTTGTATGTGTCCCCTATGCAGGTTAAGACACTGGCAACCCTAGTTCAGTTGTGATTGTAATTCCTTTTTTAAGAGTGCAGGCTAAATACAGCTCCTTTATTTGGCCAGACACGATAAGTACATATTTTATTCATGCATTTATTGTGCTTGGATTTTTGCCACATTTACTCCTAAACTAAAATATCACCATACCTCTGCCTGATTGTTGGTTAAGTCAGAAGTATATAAAATGAATTCCCAACATCTGAAATGTGAAACCAGTTTTTTAATTTCACTGACTAATATCCTCCTTTCTTTGTATTGTAGCAATAGCAGTATTGTTTTTAGTTTTACCCAGTCTTTTGAGCTCAGTTATTATTCCATTGGTGACAAGTTCTGATTAAAATCCAGGGGTTAGTCTGGTCTCCATTGTTTCGCTCGTGTTTGTTACTGTGAATGAGATATGTGAGCTGACAGTGATAAGTGCTAATTGAATGCTTCTGTCAGAGTGATGGGGCAGTCAGGCGGTCAGGAGCTGCATAAATACACATAAATAATACCCACTGTTTACTAGAAACACGTTTTTGACCCACAGACTCCCTGCTGTCAATCAGAACCGCAAGAAATTGGTCAAGAATTTGCAACAAGCGATATATACATATAAAAAAATTAACTAGCAAGTAAATCTGAAAAGTTAAATGCCTTTGATAAGGCTAAAGAGGAGGCATTTTACTTATATGGGGTATTAACTGCTAACACATAATATATTTATATCACCATGTTACCTTTTATAGTTTTGAAAATGTTTTATTCGCCGGAAACCTATTACCATGTTTTATACATTTCACTGAGTTTCCCCTCCCTTTGCTCCCCGCTCCAAGTCACTCCCTCTTCACAGCGCTACACAATCACAACACAATCAGTGTACATCCCGCTAATGAAACTACTGCATATCGCATCAGGTTTGTCAAGCTGTTGTGTGCAGTTTTGTGTCATGTTTTTGTATATTTATTGACAACTGTCATGTGGGAGTTTGGGTGACATAGACTTGTGAACTGAGCATTGCACAGAATCTAACCATAAGGAGGGTTTGAATAGGGCCTGGACATGCTTGGATGACATCTAAAACCCCTTCAGGCATGTTTTTTTTTTTTTTTTTAACATGGTAGGAAGCTCAAAAAATCAATTTTGCATAATAAATCCCTCTAAAGAAGTGAATATAATGGTTCCTAGTTGTGACCCTTGAGGTACTCCCAAATTTACCATTCATAAATTTGCAAAGCGCGGTCATGCTGTCCTCTAGCTGTAAAAATCTTTATATATTCTAAAACACAAAACTGTAACATAATGCAATACTGCATTTTTGGCAGATGTAGTCATGTAACTTATAACCATTGTTTTTAATGGTGCATTCCCATCAAACGCGAATATGGCATCAAAGGTGTGTGATTTACATGTTAACCCTATGTAAAGGCGCATTGATGTGTGAGTAAAAGTTCTGCGGCGCAAATGAACCGAATTGGGCAACATGATTCCCGTGTTTTGAGCGAACCAAGCGCCGCAATTAAGCGAATTGTGCAGCATGATAGTGCAAATCAAGCGTTGACATGCGAATGGGCAAAACCGGAGGGGCACGTGAATGAAGCGGAGAATTTGGCAGAGTTGAAAATTTTGAACTTTCTGCATCTATTCACGTCACGTCAACCAATCAGGGGCTGTGTTTTGATAGTGTCATATGATCTATATAATGTTGTTGCTATTGTCACGTGAATAGTATGGTTTGCAGGTTTGAAATAAATCATATCTCATATAATTTATGTAAATATGTGTCCTTTGGGACTGTTTTATTGTGAAATTGTAATAAATTTTTTGGGTAGTGTACAAATTTTGCACTTGTGAATCAGCACATCCCAGCAAGTAAAAGCAGATGACATAGCCAAGTTAACCCACTAGATATGACTCCTGTAGTCATCGATTCTACTGATATAGCTCTTTAAGTACACTGAAAATGTATATTTATAAATAGAAGGCCAAGTAAAAAATGCTGCTTTCTGGATGTAGTCCAAGCCCGCTATTTTTCAAAATGAAAACAAACGCAGAGGGCATCACGCAGCCGCAGTTGATCGTTTTGGAACATACAGAGCGAATTCACCTGCGCGACCAAACTCAAGTGTCCTTGATGCATGAATTAAGCGAGTGACTCAAAACACTGAAGCGTCCAACTAGGGGCAGTTTTTTTGCTTAATTCACATTTGTGGAAATGTACCATAAGAACTGTACCTGATTTTCACTGTCTTATAAACTTGAAAAATAGAGCAAGTTTATTTAAACAGTTATTCCTCACTTACCTTATGCGTTCCCAGTATTGTAATTAGTTACAGTAAATAGTTTACACACACTTTTCACAACTCTCAAAGACTAGAGCAGAGTTTTGCTGTCACTGTAAAGCTAAACAACAACTAGCATCATTGAACAATAAAACACTTTATAATTAGATGCAGATAGTATGCAGCTGACTTATTTTAATCTCAAGAGCTGCTTATATAATATCTCTGTACAAGGGCAAGACAAATTTTGCTCAAATTTATGGGAAATAAATTGGGTTCAGGGCATTTAAAATGACAAGATCAAAGTATGTAAAATTATGCTTCTGGACTGTTTAAATTTGAATGTTTCTATTTTTATAATTTAATTTAAAATACAATTGAACAAAAACATCTTTAAAGTGCACCTATTATGCAAAATCTACTTTTCAGAGCTTTTAACCTTGTTATAGTTGTTTCCCCTCACCATTTACTTGAAGTTGTATTTGGAGTGATCCGTGCATGTTTGAGCGATCTTTAATCACTCATTTTTAAGACACCATTTTCCCCATCAACCCCTGTTCTGACTGCCACTGGCATGTGTCCACTTCTCTGTAACCTACTGACAGCTACTGACAACCACTGACTAATTCTATTATAATGAAATATTTCTTTTATTGCAAATTAGACCTAACATAATACCTAATGCTAAACGCCCTGTAGCCAATTTTTTCCCATTCATTTGGGCAAAATTTGCTCTACTACAGATATATTGTATAAGCTGCACTGCATGCTGTCTGCATTTAATTATAAAGCATTTATTGCCCGATAATCAAAGTGCATGTTAGCATGCTAGTTGTCATTAGCTTTATCGTCATGGCAATACTCTGTTTTTGCCCATCTGAGAGTTGTAAAAAAAGCTTATAAACTCATTTTGGTGAATAATCAGGATGCTCGGAATGCATAAGGTAAGTGAGGAATAACTTTGGATGACTGCAAACTGTTTAAAATTAGCTAGTGCTGTTTTACACATTTTAAAATAGTAAAAATCTGGTGTAGTGCCTTTAATTCTAGGGTTCAGGAGTTCATCATCAAAATTTCAACGTATCATTTATTATGCAATACATGTCATAAGATTTTACAACTGACTGACTGAGATAGCTTTTTCCAGCAGCAGTTGGTATAGGTAAAACTTATTTTCCCCCTATACTCGATCTAATTAAGTCTTGAGTAATTGCCGCGAGCTTCCTTTCCTTCCCAGTAATTAAAACAGGCCTGGCAGTTTCCTTTTGGTTTGATCATTGTCTATCACCCTGGCTTTGAGGAGATGGGAGGAGATATAAGGTTATAGATAGAGACATTCATTAAGGAGGGGAGGGATGGAGTGATGGAGAGGAGGGTGCAGAGGGAGGAGAGGAGACAGACAGCTGAAGCTAGCACAAGCGCTATATAGACAAAAGATGGATAGATCAGAGAATATGCATGCTAGCAAAAAGAGCGCAAAGATTTAAAGTTGTTGTTTGTTTTTTTTTCAACGGGCAGGTATGTCTGCTGTTATCTCATCCCTATCTAATTCTCAGGCAAACGATAATTGGGGACTTAATAATGCCATGCTAAAACAATGTAAAAACTAATTTACTTATCCTATCAGCTCCATTATCAATCAGTTGATAATGGAGACTTTAAAACAACCATTCTAATACCAATCCATAAAAGTAGGGACAAAAAAAGAGGTTAACAACTACAGGCCTATAGACATTTTGCCTGCTGCCTCTAAAGTGATTAAAAAATAGTAGCAGAACAACTTGTGGCACATTTGAATAGTGAAGATCTACTACACCTGATGCAGTTCGGGTTTAGGAGCAACTACTGAACAGAGATTGCGTGTTGTTATTTTATTCAAAAGATCAAAATTGGAACTGGATAAAGGACGAGCAGTATTCTTGGACCTTAAAAAAGCATTTGATAGTGTGAACCATGCAGTATGGTTGTCAAAGCTTACAACATTTTATCTGTCTGGAAATGTATTAAAATGGATGCAGTCATATCTTTCAGATCGATTGCAGTTCATATTAACGATAAAGTCTCATCCTTAAAGCCCTACAATAGGAATCCCACAGGGTTCTATCTTGGGGCCATTGTTGTTTTGCCTATATATCAATGTACGCTGACGATACGGTCATATATACCCATGGGCAAAATGTGACAGAAGTGGTTGATAAGCTTTCACTAGCACTTGATAATATAGACAAATGGCTACAAGGTCCATGCCTCACTCTAAATGTCTTGTGCAGTTTTAGATATATTGTGTTTGACTAATGACATTTGTCGTGATAGTAACACTGCTGATGGAATGTATTTCAATGGATGAATGTCATAACTATACATTTTAGAGGATATTAAGAACAATGATTTTGAGCATTTTTGAAACTTTGTATTTATGGGAATTAGTCTTAATGAATTTTGACTGTTTTAAAAGTTTAATGATGCAAACACATAACATATTTAGATCACCATGTTACCTTTTATTGTTTTGAAAAATGCTATATTATACTGGAAACAATGTATTAGCATGTTTTATAAGTTTCACTTTCGTTTTTGATGTCTGAGTCCCTTCCCTTTGCTCCCCGCGTCACTCCCCCTTTAGAGCACTATCACAACACAATCATCGTGCATCCCGTTAATGAAACTACTGCACAATGCATCAGGTTTGTCAAGTTGCTGTGTAAAGTTTTGTATCAGGTTTTTATATATTTATGTGGGAGCATAAATATATGCCTATGACGGCTTGTGGGCTGAGCATTGTACAGAATCTTACAGCTAACCATAAGGAGGGTTCGAATAGAGCCCAGGAGAGATCCCTAAATTACTGAAACATGCATGAATGACATTTAAAACCTCTTCAGGCATGTTTTGAAGAGGGAACAATGTTATAATGCGGTAAAAGGCTCCATAAACCAGCTAGGTTAATCTTATGGCTTAAATTCCTTTCAGATGACAACAGTCATGTCTTTGGGGTTCAATAATGGGGCCATGAAGCTATTGTGGAAACTGAAGTTATTCTGAAAACAACATATTAATTTTGTTTATTTATGCTGACAGAAGATATTGAACTTAGTGGCAGTTTTTGTTTAATGTGGATAGGTCCAGTAATCTGACAGTTAAACAGCAAATTCCACCATTCCACCATTTTGACCTGTCCTCCAGCTCTACTTTAAACAGGGATTCTAGAATATTGTGTTGTCTTGTGAACCCAGCCTATTTTAGTTAACACATCAAGTTTGATGCAGTGACCAATGGTTTAGTTGCAGACTCTTTGCTATAACAAATCTAATTAGGGTAATGGAAAAAAATGGAATGGTACACCACTTGCTTGTATCCATGGAGTTATTGTTTGCAGGGAATGTTCCACAGTATGACGCAAAAGAAAAAACATGTAGGAATTATATCACATTCAAAATAACTTTTCTTTTTATTTTTTATCCGCCCACGCCAAATCTTAACTTAGATCTGGTGACGTTAACACTGCATGAGTCACCTATTTCTGTTCCTTCATTCATATAAGTCTAATAACCTTCTTGATATAATTACTCCTATTATCTAAGCTGCTTTCTTGACAGTATTGTATTTATTTATTTATTTACTTAAAAGTGCTATTGTTTTTTTTAGCATTAGCATTTTTAATTGTTCCTACTTGATTAGCATTTTGGCTGTCATTGTTGTGGAGTATTGTGGTATAAAGGGATATAAAACAAAGGGATGGCTATTTTTCCAAGGGGCCTGTCAGTCAGTGTCTGAGCAGAGCTGGAGGCGAGGAGGGGGAGAGGAGGAGAGGAGAGCCCAGATAACAGGAGCCATTGCTGGGTAGCCTTTGCAGAGACGTCCTCCCTCTCACAGAGATCCATTCCACCTGTCAATCACCCGCACAACCACACGAACAGGCCCACTGCTGTCTGCCGCACAGGAATCCTAATGGGAGCGTAGAAATCCAGGGCTATGTTTATTAATGCACGGGGATTAATAATGTATTTTGAAAAGATAAAAAGAGGAGGAATTAAGACCAGCGTAGCGCTAATTAGGTTGTCATTCTAGATTTTCCAATAGTTCCCAATTTCATCAAAATTCAGTGACAAGATTTTGTGTTGGTTGAAATCACTGAAATGTGTTTACACTATTCAAAATTAGTCTCATATACCATGTTTGAGTAATTGTACTGTACTGTATTCACTCTGTCTCTCTCTCTCTCTCAAGCTCAAAATGCTTTGTTCCTCCTGCTGATGTCATTAGGTGGTCATTTACATATTTTTAAATCTAAACACCTTCGTCGAACTTGTTGCGATCAGTTCAGTACTCCAATTGTCTTCACTACAAAACATGTGTCGGTAATCGCTATTGTTTTTAGCCTTATCTGAATTGTTTTTCCCCACTGCTGGACAATTAAGGCATTTTGAATCTATAGTACAGTCTGAATGCTTTCCCTCCCAATACACTACATTATTTTAACAGAACCGTATGTAAGATTTGGATTTACAATTTTATGAATGACCAATTTGTCTCCCCCAAATACAAGGTAAACACTGATAGCAATTGCAATGTTGATTTATTCTTAATTACAAAAACACTGGATATGATGGTGAAGTTGTTTTTGTTATAATTTGGTGTTTTGGTTCAAGATGATTACCTAAACCAGCACTTGCAGCCAAGCATTAATCTGTGCTAGTGCTAGACAAACGTAATGTATGTGTCCCATAGACTTCATAGGCTCCATCGACTCTGGCTCCAATTCACTTTCTATTGAAAAACTGTCGCCCCTCTCTCCGTAACTGTGGCTGCCAGGCTCGTCATTTTGGTCTTAAAATGTTCGTATTAACCCGCTCTACCTGATCCTGGTACTGTAATTTCGTTATTGTGTCCGTAAATCAAGATATGAACATTAATAACAGACACATCAGGCGCCTTCTTTCCCCGTGGTCACTCCTGCTAGTGTTAGCAACAGGGTTGATTGACGTCGTTACTAAGTGCCCAC
Organism: Periophthalmodon schlosseri; assembly: GCA_000787095.1. Lineage (NCBI taxonomy): Eukaryota > Metazoa > Chordata > Actinopteri > Gobiiformes > Gobiidae > Periophthalmodon > Periophthalmodon schlosseri. The sequence continues at coordinate 25,605 of JACM01035886.1, read as the reverse complement.
TTCCTGCTAAACCAGCGATGCGGGTGGGAAGGGGCGTTACCTTCAACAGTCTCACCCTGGATTGACTCTTTGGTTACTATGCTGCTCGGGGTCGGAATTCCAAATATGGAACTCGTCTCCAAATTGCCCCCTAAAACTGCTCCAGCCTCGATGAGCTTCATTTGACTGGAGCCGAACGCTATGGGTGACGTCACACTCACTTAGTCCACTTCTTTATACAGTCTATGATGTGTCCTCTATCTGCAGGTTAAGGCACTGGCAACCTAACCTCAGCTGTGATAGTGGTACTTTTTTTAGAGTGCAGGCCACATACGATTCTCAAAATTATAAATTCAATAGCACATATTATAAGACCAATACATGGAAAAAATGACTATCCCAAAAATAACTTTTTCATTGCCTTGATTCAAAATCCAATCGCTACAACTCGTCCTCTTATATTTGCCGGCCCACATAACTTCTCCTTACTCCCAATACCAGTCTCCTTCAGTGGAGTTTCCTCACCTCATCTCCATAATGCATGTACGTGTGTGTCTAATGCATTCTCCCTGTCTACACCTGCACATACAAAGTGTTACAGAGCCATTCTTCTCTCAGCACCCACTTAAACCTGAGCGGCTCACTCCTCACCTGCCTCACACCACCTTTCAATGGAGTGCAGAAATGAAAAATACATTCTCAAGTCAAATATGCAAGCTTTTATCAAATTTAAAACCAGTCAAAAGTTTGGACACACATTTTTTTTTTCATTTACTTTTTCTTTCTTTATCTTTATTTATACAGCGGAACCCAATGTGAGCACTTGGGCTCTCTTTTTCATGGGCGCCCTTTTTAAAATATAATTAATACAAGCAGAAAAAAAAAAAAAAAGTATACAAGTCCATATAAAACATTAAAAACAGGTGCAGGTGTATGTATAAAAGTTTGTTACCAGATTATTAAATTGCAATTGTGTCACCAAAGTATCCAGTTTTGCTTTTCCTTGGAGTGTGTTCCATTTTTGTGAAGCAAAACAGCTAAAAGCCTCCTTCCCGTCTCTGTTTTAGTGCAGCTAGTTCTTAGCCTTATGCAGTCATGTGATCTGGTATTAAACGTTCTGGTATCAATGATTAACAAGCAGGTGAGGTATTCTGGCAGTTTTTGAAGTAGTCCCTTACAGATACTTTTCATACAGTGCTGTTCTCTTCTAACAGACAGTGATGGCCAACCCACTTTTTCGTAGAGAAAACAGTGATGGGTTTCAAATCCATCACCTGTAATAAAACGAAGGGCAGAGTGAAAGAGTGGATCCAGTGGTTTCAAAGCAGAGGCTGAAGTCTGCATGTACCGCATCTCCATAATTCATTACGGAAAGAAAGGCTGCTTCAACTTTTTCTTTTATGTAATTTATTGGGATACAGTGAAATAATTTGGATTTTAAACTGTTACTTTCTACATTTTACATACATACAGAAGACCTCAAATATATGATGCAAAATGTATGGAATTATGTAGTAAAGAAAAAAGTTAAATAACTCAACAAATTTCAAATGTTAGTATTGTCACTTCAAATTGAAAGATTGTATTTAGTTTGATAATAGGAACTTCACATTGATTATGACACTGATTTTCACTCAAAATTAAAGGCATTGTTGGTCTACCTGATTTGTCCTAAAATCATGAAAACAGAATTGGTTCATTTTAAACAGTAAGTAGAAGAAGTAGTAGTAGTAGTAGTAGTAAGTAAGTAGTCCAAACTTATTCCTTTCTTTCCTAACACATTGTTACGAGCCACTTCGTCCAGGGGTGGTGGCACGTAACTAAAAGATGTTAATACCGGGCGTAGAACAAAAACGGGAGCGTGGAGAGGTGGTCAAACCGAAAGATTTATTATTACAAAAAAGTAATGAAAAATGTGTACAAAATTAAACAACTGAATAATACAAAAGTAAACTATAATCAACTAAAGAGTCGCTACAGCGGAGGACCCACTGGTCGTCGATGCGGTGGCAGCTCCGGGCCTTTATCACCTGGTTGATTACCTGGCAGCCAGGTGCGGCTCATCGACGGGTGGGTGGATCTGGTGGATGGAGACAAGGCCAAGACAAGGTCTGTAACACACATTCAGACCATCCTAATTATTCACTGTGAGGAGTTTGTAAGTACTTTTCACAACTTTGAGAGACCAGAGCAGAGTTTTGCCATCATCGTAAAGCTAATAACAGCTAGCACGCGAACAGCATACCAGGTTTGGCCAACTTCCTGGTTTACTGTTGATAAAAATGCTTTATAATTAGATGCAGACAACACACACTTGCTTCATTTTAATGCTATCAGCTGCTTTTACAATATATCTGTACTGAGGTGAGATAAATTTTACTTACAAACATGAAAAAGTACCGTCCCTTTAATTGACATAGTTGAAATTGTCAACTATTTTTATTGGGTTTTTTTCACAGTTAAGAAATATAATTCAGATTTTTTTTTAAATCATTATAATGGCTGTTTTACATGGTTTTAGGTCAATCACACATTCTGCATGTACTGATGTATGTATTAGTATGGGAAATGGTCACATTTGTATATAGCGCTTTTCCACCTTCAAGGCGCTTTACATCAAGGAACCACCTGGGAGCTGGAATCGCACCACCAACTTGTGGGTCAGCAGGCAAACACTCTACCAGCTGAGCTACTGAGCATTAATTTATGTATCAATAAACATAACATTGCATAACTTAGTCTCTGGTGAAAAACATTAAATATATTATTATTATCCAGCATTACCTGCATGCTAATCTCTATCTCGTTATATAAAAAATCCTACCATGCAGATTCTATACATTATGTAACACAGCCTTACTTCAGCAGTTATCATCACGACTTTGTGTGACTTTCCGACCCTGAACCACGCACAGTATATGCTTGGAAATGCCTTATAACTGTGCATACATTATTTTCTATACGAGCTGCTTGCGGCTATATTAATTCTATATCTACAGGTTTTCCTCATTCTGCAGATCCAGAGCAGTAAAATCCCTCAAACATGCAAACATAAATATTCTCACGTGGCCAGGCTGTACGCTGCTCCTAACTCCATTATCTATTGTAAATCATAAACGGTCACATTTTTTCTAGCACTTTTCCACCTTAAAGTCACTCAAAGCTCTTTACATCAAGGAACCACTCACCCATTCACACACACATTAATACACCAGTGTACACAGACACTGGGGTGAGGTGGGTTAAGTGTCTTGCCAAGGACTGTGGGAGCTGGAATCGCACCTCCAACATGTGGATCAGTGGATCTGACCGCTCAACCAAATAATGTTTATGTCAAGACCGGGATTCAAACCGCCAGCCTTCAGATCAGTGGATGAACACTCTACCAACTGAGCTACTGTCGCTGAGCTCTTGTCTTTGTAATAAGTTGAGTGGTGTGGACCGGCAGATTTTATGTACCATCGGGGCATTTTGGAACGCTCACACAGAAATGTTATCTAAAGCTATTGTTGCTGGTATTGCCAACATTATAAATTATAGTAAAAGAAAAATTCAAATCTGCCAACTGGACAAAAAGTTGTAGGAGTGACGACATTTCGCTGCTCACCCAAGCCACTTTTTCAGTTCTGGTCAGATTACCGGTGGACACTGCCTTATATGTATCTGAAGAAAAGCAGCTAACTACACTCCTACAGCTTTTAGTGCAGTTAAAAGATAAGAATTTTTCTTTTACTACCTGCACGACTGAGGGATTACACATTATACATTTTTAAAAAGTAAAAAAGATCACAGTTTTATATAGCGTTTTTCTTTACATCAAGGAACCACTCACCAACTCACACATATTCATACGCCAGTGTACGCACACACTGGGGGTAAGGTGGGTTAAGTGCGTTGGAATCGCACTGCCAACCTGTGGGTAGGTGGATCTGGCCTCTCAATCAATGATATTTATGTCGAGACCATGATTCAAACCGCCAGCCTTCGGATCAGTGGACAAAACACCAACTGAGCTACTGTCGGACTTGTACTTTGTTGTTTGCTTTTAGAGGTAATAACATTAGTCCATATTTTTGTATGTAGAGTAGTGGTTTCCAAAATGCGATACATGGGCTTCATCTAGTGGTACTCAGAAGCCCTCGGGGGGATTTTGGTCTGGCGCGCCTCTTCACACATCTGACCTGTAACCAGACCTGGTGGCGTCATTCTCTTGTCTCTATCCATGGGTCGCATAGTGATAACAATCTGGCATAGTTACCATAGCAATGAACAGTTCAAAACAAAAAATTATATCTTTTGAACGAGCAAACGTCCCCCAAAAATCACTTATAAACAGGAAGCTGAAACCCATGAATAGATACGATATGTTTAATGCTATACTGCGGCACTATATAATTACAACATTTCAAATTCGTACAATATTAAAGGATCTGTACCTGACTTCAAACGGTCTGATGTAGTGCCGTGCAGTTGTTTCCTTATAGTTCTCATATCTCTGCTACAATTTGCATTTTTGTCTCTCTTGAAAATGCCCCATGACAGAGAATCAAGTGTCTGGGAGAGTGTCAGGCAGTTGGTTTCCCATGATTCTTAGTTACAATGTGCCTGATTGGACGATGAAAGGTGACCCTGTCAGTAGCTTCTGTATTAATTATAGCGATGGGACTTTCAGCTCTTTTATGGGATCCGAATCTTTTGGATCTGTTCCTTTCAAAGAGCCTTTCAAAACACTCTGGCTCTTTAACTGTTTATTTATATGCCAGAACCAAAGTGAGAACTCGTTTTATCTACAGACTAATCACAGAGAGTGTTTACCCTTTGAAATTATGCGTAATCAAAATAAAACATTACACTATAACAATAATAATAATTAAAAAACAAACTGCTATTATGATTTTTTTCTGCACAAATCTCTCACTCGTGTCGTATGCTCTGCCTCTGTACCATAGACTGTATAAAGTCTATACACACTCTATGTTCTGTACTGATTCTTGTGTTGGTTCAGTGTTAATATGTGTAAAAATGCATAAAAATGAGAAAGAAAAAGATTTGGTTCTTTTAAAAACTGAGATCCGGTTCCAACTGTTCACGAGATGGGAGACAACTGGCAATACTAGGTGCACAGTGGGGCAGCAGTGGATCTACCGCAAACTGATGTGTCCTTAGGCAAGACACTTCGCCCACCTTGCCTAGTATGAATGTGGCGTGTGTGTGAGTGTCGGTGATGGTTGGAGGGGGCCGATCCGCAGCCTCATTTCCGTCAGTCTTCCCCAGGGCAGCTGCGGCTATGGCAGTACTAGTAACTTCCCATCGTCGAGTGTGGAGTGAATGATGCACTGTAAAGTGCTTTGAGTGTCTTGGAAGGAGTTATATAAAACCAATGCATTATTATTAGCAGTGAAGTAGTAGTAGAAATAGAAACACGACTGGAGTCTGTACCTCTTGGTGGAAATAGCTGGATGAAATGTTTCACACGGCCCCAAGACACACGTAAACATTATAGAGGAGGAACGAACGCCACATCACTAATTAGTTATTACCAGAGAAAACGCTATGTGAGGTCCTTTAATGAATGAATAAAGGTTAAATGGTGTTATATTGCATTTTTCAACGTGAAGTCATCCAACTTGTGTTAGTTCCTGGAAGTCTCTGCTTTTATCTGCTGGGCACAATAGAACGGCTGTGTCTATGTTCTGACTGATCGCGGAGAGGAAGTGGACTGGACAGGCCCAAGTTACAGTACAGCAGATGGATTGTGCTGTCTGCGTCTGTCCAAGGCTTTTGTGCATCTGCTCAGAAAGAGTCCACTGTCTGATCCACCGCCATCCTGTTCTTCTGACCAGGGATAATGGTTAGAGTTGACGGAGAGTGCCACATATTGGTAGATAAAATTACTACGGGATTGTGGGGGATCAAATCATGATTTCACTTCTATAAACGTTAAAAACAAAGGGATGGTTTTGTATAGGGCTGAATGTTAGTTGATTAAACCTCAACTACAAATTGTAATATTGGTGTTTTGTTTTGTTTTCTTTGTTTTTTTGTGAAATTCAGTGTTTTTGATTAATACACTTTGTGTGTCAGTATGTCCCCAAGTGACGTCACTTAAGCTTTATCTGAGTCAAATTTAGTAAAGTAGTAGTTTTGCAATACAATTACTGATCAAGTCATGGAAAAAAAAAAATGTAATAAGGCGAAGCAAGTTTATTTGTATAGCACAATTTGTACTCACTGTAATTCAAAGTGCTTTACAGAATAAGAAAGACATTAAAATCACAATACAACAAATAAAACATAAATAAAAATCATAACATTAAACATTAAAAGAGAAGAGTGCAGAATAAAACCCTTTCAGTGATATACACAGCTAAACAGAACCGTTTTGAGCCTGGATTTAAACATTGTCAAAGTAGAGGCCTGTCTCACATCTTCTGAAGTCCTCAGAGTGTGAGATGGTTCATATGGCACTAACATGTCGGAGATGTAATAATTACAAATGATGTTAGCTACCTTATTTAAATGCAGAGACAGTTACTAATATCTAACACATTATGAAGTTGACTTTTTGGTATACATTACATACAACCAAGGTGCGATTTGCTGGGGGGGGGTCTACATGTGAAGGGAGCGTGGAGACGTGGAAATGATCCGATACTGCGCAGTGCACGGTCAAAGCGGGGACGTATCTTAAGAGAGAAGGAAATGCTCTTGACATTTGTGCATCTCCTCAGCGTTGTAAGAGCACAGACAGGGCTGATGTCGTCTCCTCAGCTATGTGCAAAGGAGCTCAAGGGACGCTGGAGTTATGGTCATGGTGGTGATGTGACCCTAATTAATAATAACTCCAGACAAATCGCACACTGCATACAGCCATAATAATTTAAAATACAAATGTACAAATTCAAAAGTAAATTGTCACTTTAGCACATTGACTGCAACACACATCAATACATTGGGGACAGGGTAAACAAAAAGGTGAGATTTTTTAATTTTTATCAAAAAGAAAAGCTAAATTGCAATAGGTTGGTAGTATTAAATACGCTAATGAAGTTTAGAATAAATAAAAGATTTTTTTCTCTTTTTTCTTTTTTTTTTTTTTAAGTTGTCTGCGTAATCCCTCAGTCGTCCAGGTATGATCCATACTAAAAGAAAAATTCAAGTCTGTCAACCGGACAAAAAGTTGCTCATCCAAGCCTCTTCCTCAGTTCTGGTCAGATACTGGTGGACACTGCCTTATATCTATCTGAAGGGAGGAGCTAACTGCACTGAAACTAACACACTTATTGTTTACAGTTTCTGTTTTTTTAAATTGATATTATTCTTTACAGCAGGTAGTGGAAAGTCCAGGTTTCATTCTTCCAAGGCAGTTCTGTTCCCTTTTTTCAGTGCTGTGTGTGTCCAGCATATGAGCGTGGGTGGCGTATGTCCGGAGGATGTCCAGCTGTCACTGCTGCCTAGGTTAAACTGACTCATGTCCTTTAAATAGAGACATATTGGCAGACAGAGACCTGACTGACAGATCAGACCCATAGGGACGACAGCACTAAAGCCACTCTCCACTCACAAGTGCAGAGCAAAGGGAATCTATTCACTATTTCAATCAAGACCACTTTCAGTGATTTAAAGGCACTGAGTTTGACTGTCTTTTAAACATGAAAAACTGAACTAGTTTATTTTAAATGGTTTTAGAATATAGCAGGGATAAAAAAAAGAAAAAAAAGAAAAAAGGATTACCAACCTATCTTACAGTCCCAGTCTTGTGCAGTGGCAGAGACTTCAAAAATTTCAAGGGCCAAAGGTGAGGTGCCCTGGGAGCAGAGGGAGCACTTGATGTGGACTGGATCAGACGCAGACAGGGGCAGGCCAGAGGAAAGGTACATGCAGGTGTCCCGAGACTTGGCCGAACACCTGAAAGTTGTATTACCAGTCGCCGAAGTGATGTCATCCAGACCAGCAAACTCTATACATGTTAAACAATTGGAGATAGTTACATAATTGGGTTATTTATTTAGAAGAAAATGTGTTACAATGTTAAGAAAAGTGCTACTCTGTGATGCTTAGGGTGAGTAAACTTGGATAAATAGTAAACAGAATATACAGGGTGGGTTTTTTTAGAGCACAGATGGCGCTGTTTACTCAACCCCCCAAATGTGGCTTTTAATTGTAGCGCTGTTGCTACATAGAGGCGAACATTTCAGCAGTTGTACTATAGTCTATCCTTGTATATAGCCACAATTTAAGTTGTAAAACATGTACAAAAAGCAAACACATCTGAATTCTAATAGCCTTATTAATAATATTTATTATTTCCCACGTCTGACTTGAAAAAATGTCCTGGAACGCCGCTCCAACATTCCACTTGCGAACTAGGAGATGTTCGAAGAACTTCACTTCACATATGAGTTAAACTGTAGCATATTACAACAACGCTAATCACAACAAAAAGTGGATCTGAGGTTAACCACCACAACCAAACACTCTACCAACTGAGCGACAGTAGCTCAGTTGTGCTCAGAGTGTTTGTCCACTGATCTGAAGTTTGATGGTTCGAATCCTGCTCTCGACATAAACATCATTGGTTGACCGGTCAGATCCACTGACCCACAGGTCCGCGGTGCGATTCCAACTCCCACAGATGAATGCTGTCGTTGTGTCCTTGGGCAAAACACTTAACCCACCTCACCCCCAGTGTCTGCGTACACTGGTGTATGAATGTGCGTGTGAATGGGTGAGTGGTTCCTTGATGCAAAGCGCTTTGAGTGACTTGAAGGTGGAAAAACGCTATATAAAAATGTGACCATTCACCATTACCATAAACAGTGTAAACATTTGTTACAGGTTAAATACGACAAGACTTGTTTGAGAAATTCATATAACATTTACATTTCTTTAAAAATTCCAGTTACCAGTTGTATGGAATGCAGCATTAGTCCCACTAGATGATGGTGGTAGGTACTGTAGGTGCTAATCCAGGAAGTGCACTGGCTAAATGCATTTTTCTTTAAGACAATCGGGCCACCTTTCTTCTACTTGTTTTCCATGTATCCATATTTTTACTTATATACCTTGCTAGCCTTGCTCTCCCAAACATCACCCAAAATACTACAAACTGTACCCACCAACTTCTCTTTTCCTCTTGTAATCAGGCTCACTGCACTGTTTTCTCAAGGTGACCATGAAATAATTACCATCCACTCCAGAGCTCGCCGACTCGCAAACAGCTTGAAATCCATAAAGAAAAATGCAAACAACAAAAAAAAAAAAATACTTTCCACCATCTGTGCATAGAATTGCTCTAGCCTCTCCTCTCTTCTCTTTCGTCTGCTTTTCTGTGGCAGCTAAACAAACAGTGGCCCTTTAATTGACCATTCAGAGCAGGGCCAGGTACGCACACGGCTCTTCACTTGTGAGACACGCCGGTTAATTGCGCTCCTGATGAGAATATTGAAGAAGAACAAAATGGCGGGTATTTCGTGCTAAACTTCAATGCTCAACACAGCAGAGCATACGGGACTCACTTATATTACGAGTTCAAGAATGTGTGTAAAAATCAAGGCTGTGTGAGTGAAGATGCAATGAGCGAGAGGAGAAGCGGGATATTGAAAGGAATAATAAACATAAGTTGGATTTTTAAAATGCAAAAAGAAATGTATTTGTTGACTTGAATTGAGATTATGCATTGACTTTAAAGGAGTCTTTTGTCCTAATGGCTGTTACTCTCCTCAAACTGCCCTGACACACAATCTACCTGTCTGTCTAAAAGGCGCTTTAAGTACATTCACATCGGAGGTCTGTGTAATCCCTCATCCAGATATGATCCATAGTAAAAGAACAATTAAAATCTATCAACTGGACAAAAAGTTATAGGAGTAAAGACGTTTTGCTGCCTTATATCTATTTGAGGGGAGGAGCTAGCTAACTGTAAACAATAGGTGTGTTAGTTTCAGTGTAGCTAGCTCCTCCCCTCAAATAGATATAAGGCAGCAAAACGTCTTTACTCCTATAACTTTTTGTCCAGTTGATAGATTTTAATTGTTCTTTTACTTTTACATTGGAGGGTCTTAAATCTTCTGAATTCTTTTGCCCTAAATGTTCCAAAGTATGGCATAAACCCATCTATCTCCATGGAAACAGGCAGGTGACATCACCAGGCTAAGTAATCTTTAGGGAAAACGGTAATTGAATATATGCAAGATTATGTTTATATCACACTGTGGAACATTCCAGATTAATTGTTCTCCATTCTCTCATGATTATGCTGAATATAATATGAGTAAAATGTATTGAAACCACACATAAAAAACTAACTACATTTAATCTGGTTATTAAAAAAAAAACAAAAAAACATTTTTTTTAGGTTATCAAATTCACTTAGTTAGCAAATACCAAGGCTGAGGTGTATAAAGTTGTTCAGAATGATTTTGGGCGTTAACAATAGACCCAGTACACAATATCTATGGTTTTGTTACTCCAGTCCAATTTTTGTTCACCCATTCGTCAAATAGCAAAACCCTCTTAAGAATAACATGGAGGTGACAGATGGATGTAAATAAACAATGAGAGCAGCTTTAGTTCAAGAGCTTTTGACCTCCTCGGAGCCAACCAAAATGTGTTTTTATCATCCCATGTTTGAATTTTTAAACACTGGATCATGTATTATTTATAAAATGTAGGATTCGTGTCTCATTCGAAGTAAAGGTTGTCTGGGGGCAAAAGAGCAATGTCTGCGATACAGGATATTGTTGAGAAAGTAGCAACGATTTCCCTTAAATGTAGCTTCTAGATTGTGAGAATATGCTGTTTGTATTGTCTCATTCAGTCTTGCAAGAAAAATATCAGCTGAAGCGTTTCATGTAGCTAGCTGTCATTAGCATTGGGGAAATAAAGCTAACATTATATATTTGACGTTCTCTTGCAGCAGTACGGGTGGGTAGCCAGACACAAAGCACTTCTGCCTGCATTAGTCAGTATTTTTGCTATAACAGACTAAAGTACGTCATTCTGCAGTGGTAGAATGTAACTATAGACTGTATAAAGAAGTGGACTAAGTGAGTGTGACGTCACCCACAGCGTTCGGCTCCGGTCAAATGAAGCTCACCGAGGCTAGAGCAGTTATAGCGGCGAATTTGGAGCCGAGTTCCACATTTGGAATTCCGACCATGAGCATCATAGCAACCAAAGAGCCAATCTGGAGCAAAGCTGTTGAAGATAATGCCCCTTCCCGCCCGCATCACTGGTTTGACATGGAGCGGGCACTTAGCAACGCTGTCGATCAAATCTGTTGCTAACGCTAGCGGGAGCGACCTCAGGGAAAGAAGGCCGCTGATTTGTCTGTTATTAATATTCATATCTTGACACAATAGCGAAGTAAAATTACTAGGACCATGTAGAGCAGGTTAATACGAACATTTTAAGACCAAAATGACGAGCCCAACAGCAGTAGTTACTGAGCGGGGAGACAGTTTTCTAATGTAAAGTGAATTGGAGCCAGAGTCGATGGAGCTGGAAGTGCGCCCATGATCACTTCCTATTTGGAACACGGTGAATAGAGGGTCAGCTATGTCCATTTATATATACAGTCTATGAACGTAACAAAGAAAAAGTAGTAAAGTACTGTACCCAAAAAAAAAAAAAAATGGTATCTGTAATTTACTTAAGTAGATTTTATAGTGGGTACTTTTTACTTTTACAGAAGGTATCTGTACTTTCTATTCCACTAAGTAAAAGTATTTTTTATTATTGTTTGAGACCTGCTGAAAAAGGCTGAGGAGTTTATTTTTAACACGTTCATAATTTAAGCAATCAAAATACATGGATTGTTTCTGTTGAACAAAATTCAGCACAAATCTTTATCAAAATCACCACATTTGAAGCTTTCCTAGATCTCAAAATCTGCGCAAAATGCTTTTACTTTTTATTCTTTAAGTACATTTTTAAACAGGTACTTTTTTCAGGTGATACTTTTACTTTTGCCTTTTTTGTTCCACTACCTGTACTTTTACTTTAACACCATGTTTGGACGATTGGCAATGTGGAAACCAAGTAGGTTTATACATTTTTAGAAAGAAAGTGCGACAAACTCTCACTGCCCAAAGACTTGTGACTGCTGGATCAAACCTCATGAAAACAAAACTGTATTAACTGTTACTGGCCTATAGAATGTTGTGATGTCATCTGAAACCCAGCACTACCTTAGTTCTGGTAACTAGCATTAGCATTAGCAAACACCTCTAAAAAGGTACATTTTCAACCATCAAAAAAGCATCTAATAATGAATCAGTTAAGATGCATACGATAAACAAAGACTCTATGTTTCAGGTGATACTTTTACTTTTGCCTTTTTTGTTCCACTACCTGTACTTTTACTTTAACACCATGTTTGGACGATTGGCAATGTGGAAACCAAGTAGGTTTATACATTTTTAGAATGGGAACCTAATTTTAACCTAAAATCTATAGCGGTTTGTATTAGTGTAGAAGTAATTTTTCATTTTTGTAGGCCAGAGTGGAGTTTTGCCATCACAAAACTAGTATGCTAACTGCACAGTTCCTGATTCCCGGACAATATAATACTTAATGCTGACAGTACACACATTTATTTTGACCTCAAGAGCTTCTTATATAATTTATTTGTTCTGGGGCAAGACAAATTTTTGCTTTTTGAATGATTGCATGTTAGGAAAATTTGCTCATCAGTTGTATTATTTGAAATTTAACATGACCTCAGGAAGAGTAGCTAACCCAGCGCACCGCAGATGCTAATGTGGATCTACAACTGTAACTATAAACAATTGAACTTCTGCTCTGGATGCCAAACCTTTGTGATTGTTTGATTTTGAAAAACATGTCACTTTTTCTACTTAATTCTACATAAAACAAGCACAAGCCTTGTTCATAATTCCTTTTTGTCATTATCAGTTTGGCATTCACTGCTATAGCCTGGCTGCCAAATGAAGCAGATGTTTGGAGCGCTCACATCTGTCAGATTGTGATATCCATTATTTGGCAGGCAGAAAATGCAAAACCATGAATCCTATAATATTCTCTCTAATACCTTTGTGCACTAACTATTGATACTTTGCAGGTAGGGGGTTGGGGGGTGAAGGCAACTGGAGGCACTGCTCTGTCTGAAGCTCTGTAGCTCAAGTTAGACTTTGATCTGAGCTTTGTTTTAACACAATTTGACCGTAAATAACTGAGTTAGTTTGAACTACAACAGGTGACCTGATTTGTGCTGTTGTGACATGTCTGTCAAATAACATTACAGTCACAAGCTAGCTAGTATTAGCTAACAGTTTTTCAGTCTTTCTCACCGCTTTGTTAGAAATCCAACACCTAAACAGGACCATGAACGCTTGGATTGTTAACAGACTCCTGAAAATGTGTTGTTTAAATCAATTTTGTATTTTTTTTCTTGAGTTTTCAGACAATCTAAAAATGCATCAGGCTGTGCTCAGGAACTCGGGTTTCCAAGATGAGATTTTTGCCTTCATGTGCTTTTATCTCAGAAAGTCAGGATTTTGGTGTCACCATCAATGAAGTCACTCAGTCGGCTCATTAACAGCTTTTAAAAGAGCTAACCAGTAAGAGATGTTGCTGTTAGCCTTTTCGAGACTAAACACCATTTGTTTTTTTTTTACCTACTACATCGGTAATTAATTAGTCGTTAATATCAGATCTTTCTTGTGCAGATATGTTGCTTTGCTCTTATGAAATGGATAACTGACAGTTAACTCCTTAATGGAACAACTTTTAGTCAAAAAGCTGAAATGTGGTAGATAAATTGACAAATCAGATGATTTTTTCTTTACAGAGCAGGTGACGTCACATGTGGAGGCCGAGCATAAGGTTTTGGCCCGCGTTTTCAAGTTGGTTTTCTGACTTGTGCGAGCGTTCATATGCATTCTTCAACTCAGAAAAACAAGGAACGGGCTCCATGATAGGACAACACACACATTCCAGCGTTAAAATCAATGCATTTAGAGGTCCACCAAAAGACATGCTTCTCTGACTTTTCCACATATTTTAGATATTATATCTACAGTCACTATGTATATCTGTTATACAATAGAGTTGCTTTGAATTTTCTATTAAAAAAAATGTACATTTTATAGCAATACCATATTTCACCATATTAAATACATACAGCTGCTGCAAAATGCCCTCTAGTGGCTGCAAATGTATACTACAGTTAACAGTTAATCCACTTGTCAAAACTAATTGAATTGATTAATTTATGATTGACGAACCATGGTAACTGCTGAACATTCGGCCATAGACATACATGAAGAACCCCCCGGGGTAATGTCCCTGCAAAGTACCAATATGGATGGGCTATGGACTATGTAGCTCACTGAAATCAATGTTTCCTACTGGTCACTCTACTAGTGCGTGTCCTGGTCACTAATGTTGATCGGTGACTTGCCGGTCCCGTAGGTGCCCTGTGTTTAACGTATTCACTTTATGAGCTATGAAAGCAAAATAGATAATCAATACTTCACAGTCTAGCAAGGTGTGAGATGAACTGAGGCCACATAGCACGGAATGAAAAAGACTTGTCACTGCAGCAGCTGGAAATGGTTGGACTACTGTATGTTTTTATGGTTATGGTTTATGGTGGAAGGGCATCTGGCTTAAAGATGTTAGAAAATATGAGGTTGGTAAAGGCAAGTGTAAGCTAGTAAATGGACATTTTGACATTCTGAATTTGGTTCAAAAGCTGTGATAATAAAGTACAGGTGGAATTAGTTTAGTAAGCTACATAGTATTTGTATTTTTTTTGTTTTAAATGGTTGATGTGGTTTTATAAAACTATTTATTCTTGTAATTCTAACAGTTCATTAAAGGTTCACTATGTAACTTTTCTGCTGGAGCTGTTATTGCTATGTTCCACAGTTTGGCATTTAACGTACCTAGCTCTATGAGACAAGAGACAAGCAGGCGCAGGCTACTAGGCCAAGTTACAGGTCAGATCTGTGGAGAGCTGACCCTGCGCACAGTAGGAATGAATGAATGTCAAGGTGTAAATGAGTTTAATGTCATACGTGGAACATGTCAGGCACAGCAATAAGAACTCCATGGAGATGAGCAGGTGGCAGAACCTTCCCTTTAAAAGATAATAGAACCTTTATTCATCCCACAACAGGGAAGTTTCAGTGTTGCAACGTGAAGTATGAGAACATCGCCAAAAAAAAAAATATGCTGTCAAAAATCCAGATAAATAACATAACTAAATAGACCATAAACCTAACAATTTAACTAGAATATTAAAATAATTACAGAAATTGATTCAAAATGTTTTATTATAAATATAGATTCGGCCCTTTAACTACTTTACAATGAGTAACTAGAAAAGCCTGGCAATTAACAGTGACGCTGCTGCTAACGACCCTTGTATTAACCCTAATTGTGCCTAGCTAGCATTTTCTCTGATTGCTTTGTTTTCCATTTGCATATGTACCGGTATCGATATAGCTGTTTCGCTGACTGTGTGACTTGCTTGTGACCTCTGACCTCTGACCCTGCCTTTTACTTCTTCTTCTTCTTCTCCAGGTGATTCTGGTGGGCTCGTCCATAAACGAACGTGACCAGATGCTGTTCATAAGTGTGGACGAGGGCTCCTCTTTCCAGCGCCAGCCCGTGAACTTTAACCCCGACACGCTGCTCTTCCACCCCACAGAGGAGGACAAGCTGCTGGCTTACTGCAAGGACGGCACGGTTAGGACACACAACTAGAACCAGGCAACAAAGTGATATGACCAAGAACTCATTCAACATTTTCTGCTAGTGTTGTCACGATACTAAAATTTCAAACTTGATTTCGATGCTAAGGAATTCACTCAGTACTCGATACCAATTCTGATACCAGAATGAAGATGAAAAATGCTCCTTTTTAAGTAACAGAATGTGATTTATCTTAGCATGAAGTCTTACTAGGTCTTACTAGTTCTGATAAAACTCAAACTCACACCACAACTGCTCAGGAAAGCTCAAATTTTTCCTGTTAATGTGATTTTTTGCAGTATTGAAACTTGCTCAGGGAGTATCTAGGTTCGATATTAGTTTAAGTATCGATTAGTATCTTATTTCAAAAACCCTATTTTCTACCTTGGACCACTTCTGGATGAGTGAGGGATTGCAATGAGTGAGTTTTTTCATGGTCAATGCCGATAATGATTATTTTATGAACCAGAAAAAATTTGCTAAAAACTCACTTACCCAATACAAAATATCGGCCTGTGCTGGACATTCAAGGCCAATAGCTAATATGCTAAAAAGTGCAAATATCAGCAGTCTCGAATTGTATTGTATTACGAAAAACTTGTTCTTGATTGATCTTGATCTTGAGTATTTTTAACAGTTTTATTCAATGGGCCCATATTACTCTATTTTCTGTTCTGTTATAATGTTCCCTCATCATAAACAGACCTGGAGTTGTGTTTTGTTTCATTCACACATGTTTATCACACAAATTCTACATTTTTACGATGAGTTCTTCTCTCAAACAGAAAACACCTTGTGATGTCATGTGGTAATACAGGAAGTGCTCCGCTGTGGTTTTTAACTCCATACACCTTCACTAGAATCAGCTGTTAACTTGAAAACTACCGCTTTATGACATCACAAGGTGGAACAAATCATTTTGAACTTTGGATATGTAGACAGCCTAATAATGCAGGTTTACTCAAACATGTGTGAATGAACCAAAACACAACTCCAGGTATATTTTTGAGGAGGTAACAGCGTTATAACATGGCTTAAAGCTCACAGGAGTCGATTTTGCATAATACAGGACTTTTTACAGTCACCTATACACCCATAAGTCCTTATGTACAGGGAAGACGTGGGCGCAATTTTCTTACACCAACCCCACGAAGAACTGTCTTATCGGTGCAGACAGAGTGTTCCACAGTGCACTCCATGTTCTCTCTGTTGCTCATGGCACCAGATTCAACGGGATACATTTTCCAGTGCAACAATCCGTTTGCACACGTCCCATTATCACACAAGCTGCACCGGACACGAGATGTACCGGAACACCATACAGCTGCAGGGAACAGGGGAATCAAAGCAAACAGAATTCAAAGAAGTGCATAGAAAAACTTCATTTGCATTTAAAATGTTCTGTCCATCCAGTCCTATATTGCATTGTATGGACACTACACAAGAGTAGGTTTAAGTCTCGCTTAAGGACACAAGGAACATGCAGTGCCAATGGTAATCAAACTATTTGTCTATTGCTTGTCCTCCTGTATGTGTGCAATTATGCATTACTAAGCTGCACTACATGCAAATTTTCTGGTGGAGTTTGCTCCCTGCTTGTCTCCATGGAGATGTTATGGTTTTGCCTAGAATGTTCCATGGTATGGCATTAAATGTAACAATTTTACATTCAATTACAAAATAAATCTGTTGCACAAAACTCTCTTAAAAACATGCATTATTACTGTGAGTGTAGTCGCCTCACCACAGATCTCACCAACTTGGCTGGGTGATGTCACCTGCTTGTTTCCATGGAGAAGGAGATGTTTAATGCTATACTGTGGAACATTCCAGGCAGAGCTATAACATCTCCATGGAGACGAGCGGGTAGTGGACCCAAGACCAGAAAAGTTACATAGTGTATTAATAAGCAAACCCTTGCTTATTAATATTATTACACTTAAAAGACAAGTACAGATTAAAATTTTGTGACAGTTAAGTGAAAATTCAAGCATTCTGCGGAGATCCAGCAGGGTCAAAAGTGCAAGTTTGATTCAAGTGCTCTTCTGCTTCAATAAGTAACCAGAACTATAATAATGTCCTGACTGCAGAGGTTACTTCATAAAGTATGAGTTCAATCAGTGTCAAATGAGATGCACTTTATAGTCCTAGTGAAACTCCATCCAGGCATCTTCAACTTGCATCAAATCTATGACTAAATAAAATATGAAAAATAGGTGAATTCTCCAACTAGGTACTCCATAATAACTTTTTAACAATTCTATAAAAACTTTTTTTTGTATATCTGCAAACTTAAGCCGGATACACTACACACCGCACACTACACGATAATTTAGGACCTGATTTGCTTCTCCCCAACTTCAGGGAGGTGTGACCTGATTTTGGGTCTTTGTATGCGATTATTAAGCCGCTGCACTCCTCGTGTGTGTGGTGTCAGTGCAACTCTGAGCTGCTCTGTCATATCATGACCACAAAAACGTCACCACAGCAACAGCCAATAAAATAGAGCGCCAGGGGCAGACGGAATGACGAACTCACAGAGGCGCAAGATACAAACTCCGGGAATACCGAAAATAATTTAAAGAAGGTTTTGTTACTCACCTCTTGTAAAGTTGTGAAGTTAAACTGCAGCATTCTCATCCATATTATCCACCAAATGTTTCCTCCGCAATTGACACCCAGTCCACAAAACGGCGCTGTTAATTACATTTGAAATGCTCCTTAAAAAGTAAAAAGGCGAGAGTAGGTCTTCACGCGTGTCTGTTTACATCCACGCAGCGAGGATCGGGGTGAAACTGCTGCAGATTACCTATAGTGATTGTACTTCCTGTGCCAGCCTTCCGTGCATTAAAGGCATTTATCTGCACTACTGTACCACACTTCACAAATAATAATAACACACTTTTGACTTGCATGTAAACTACAAGTGCGATGCTCTGATCTTTTGAACATTTTAGAGTCTTAAAGTTAGCCGTTTTACTCTAGACAGGAAACTACTGACGCGAGGTGGACCCACAACTTTTAGCTTGTGGTGCACGGTCTCTTCACTGCTATATCCCAATGAAGTCTTTGCACTCAGGGATTTTAATTCTCATCCTTTTCTCTTCGTGTCGGTGGTCTGCGCTTTTTGTCGCACATTTAAAAATCATTTAAGACTGAAAAATCCTGTAGTGTGTGGCATGGCTTGAATCTTTTTTTTTTTATCACTACCAATAGCTGTAAAAGTGCAGTAAAAAAATGTCAGTAAAAAAAGAATTTATTTATTTTTTCCACATGATAAGTAAAAAAATATATTCTTCACAAAATGATACACATATAGGCATAAAAAAACATTACACATTTTCTAACTAATATTTATAAACTATAAACTTGAGTACTGTCTGTATTTGACTGTATTTATACTTTAGTTTCCTACAGTGACTTATAGGCTTATGTCCACCGCTTGCTTAAACTATATAAATAAATGTTTTGTAAATCATAATTGTAAGTATCAGTTGCCATTTTGATCCATTTTGTTTCAACACAATTCTAAACTCTTCACCCTTTTCCAGTCTTTCACACATAAGGGATCGTTCGTCTGCGCAAATCAATACATTTTCATTATAGACTGAATCAATGCTCCAGCAGCCCACTTCACTTTAGCACCACTGTTTTTCTCACAGCTCATAAAATATAGGCCAACCGCATACCTGCTATTGAATGATGAAATAACGTCAGTTTGTCAAGCATGGTAGTTTTTATAGCTTTGTATGGTTTATGTGTTTATTTTTATTGAGTTTTTTTTATCTTCTTTGTTGCAGCTGTATGCTTCCACGGACCTAGGGAGGAAGTGGACTCTGCTGCAAGAGAGAGTTACCAAGGACAAGATCTTCTGGTGAGTTTGAAATGCAACTATTGATGTTGCAAGGTTGGTCTAGTACAGAGTAATAATGGACAGGTTAGCTAGGCTGGAATGCTAGCATAAAATTGCTAGCATAAACATTCAGAAATCTAACAAATTTGTCACGCGGCGAACCTCTCCACCCAAAACCCATTTAAAGTAGATCTTGGTCTTACTTTTCGTACTAAACCAAACATTTACAACTACTGTTTTCATTGATTCATAACCTATTATTTTTGTTTTAGATTGATTTATAAGGGATTTATTGATAATTGTCCTGAAAATAACCATTTTACTTGGTAGATGCAATAATTTAAAACCTCTCTGCTTGTATAAAGATGTTGTAGGATAGAGTTTGCGTTGTAGTGTTTGCAAGAAGGTCTCAGTGCTGTCTGGTTCAAACAAACAAACAATAAATAAATTAAATAAAATAAATTTGTATGGAATAGGCTCTGTGCACAGTAGCACGCTAGCTAGCTTACTGTGTCTCAAAGCTAAAAATCACTTTTATTAAAATCGGAAAAAAACATTCAATAAACAACCTATTAAAATTCAAATTAATTAAAATAAAGACAACCCAATTATATTTATATGTAGAATACTTCAGTTTGTGGTGTTGTTTTATATTTATTATGTCTCAAAAGTAGCATTAGCATTAGCATTGAGGCACAAACATCCCTCTTTCTAAACACAGAAATGTCCTCCGGTGAAGTATTCATTTTATTTGTGTAGTTTTTAACACGTTTTCAGTGACATCCACCTGCAGCTCAGTGTCCACTGCCTTGTCTGTAAATATTTATTCATTTTAGCATGACTCTGTAAAAACCTCATAGAGATACAATTGGACAGGAAGTAGTGAGACTAACAGTGAGGTTGCCAGGCATGGATCTATTAAAATAACTGGATAGGGTATTGCTGCTTAGAGCTGTCTCAAGTTGGATTAGTAGCCACTCATTGGTAAAAATCCCTCCTGCCCCGAAATGATTTTTCTCATAGAGCGCAACGTAATCACAAACTGCTCATGTTCAGCTGACAGAGCACAGCTTTCACAGGTCAAATTTTGTGGCGATTTTTACCTATTTTCAGATCAAAAACTTTCTAAGCTCAAAATCTGTCTGTTGTCTTAAAAAACACTTTTTAATTGTTAGCTATGGCTTAGCTCTATGTCCGCTCTAGCTAAGCTCAAGCGCTGATTGGTCAGAGCGGTCACGTGGTACGACATGAAAAAGCATGTGAGCTTGTTCTCGTTGCGCAAAGTCTCATGGGGGGTAGCTCAACTGCACACGGTCAATGGGCAGGGCAAGACCAGATGAACCTAGCCGCTAAAGACTTCAGTGGTGGTTCCATGATTAGGCCGCGGGGCTTGTTGCCAGACGCTATTGTGCACAGAGCCTATTAAATTAAAAGAAAACACATGATTTTTTTTTTTTTATTAGCTTACATTATAATTTTCATTACAAATGTATGACCCATATTGATTGATTTATTATTAATAGGGACGGTGCATATTAATGGGCATGCTAATGTAAAAATTGCTGGGTTATAAATACCAAGATAAATGATATCCAAATACAACATACAAACAGGAGATTAGTAAAACACAAGGATTTAAAAGTTTTTGACTAATGAACACATCACTGGTTCTATTTTAGCCACAGTTCAATTAGACTATTCTGTAAAAATGTGAAAAACTGGATAGCAAAACAACAACAACAACAATATAATTTATAACTCATACACTGCCTCTATCACCCTACCTCACCTATACTCCCTGTACCTCATCCATCTTGTTGCCGATGTAACTTTCCACAACTCAGCCTATGGCACCGCTCCTGTTCAGAAATTAAAATCGCAGCCAAAGGTTAGCAGCTAAAGACCCGGCTTGTGCGGTGAAAATATATATGTGTTCTAAGACGCCAGTGATGTTCTCAACGTTGGTCTGGTGTTGAGTAATAATAATAATAATACATCTGACTTAAGTAGCGTTTTTTCTGGCCACTCAAAGGCGCCTTACAAAGAATAAGAAAACAGTAGAAAACGACGGTGGAAATCATGGGGGGAATGATTGAACAGGTGAGTTTTTAGTAGTGATCTGAAGTGATGCAATGAGTCCGAGTTCCTGCAAAGGCTCAGCCCCACAAGGTTCGGTGTTTTGTCCTGATGAGGGGAGTGAGGATGTTGATGTCAGCTGATCTGAGGTGGCAGGACGGACCATAGACTGTATATATAAATGGACATAGCTAACGCGCTAGCCGCCGCGTTCCAAATAGGACATGATCATGGACGTGCTTCCAGCTCCATTGACTCTGGTTCCAGTGCACTTTACACAGAAAAATTGTCACCCCTCTTTCTGTAACTGCTGCAGTGAGCCTCGTCATTTTGGTCTTAAAATGCTCGTATTGACCCGCTCTACATGATCTTGGTATTTTTATTTTGCTATTTTGTCCGTGAATAAACATATGAACATTAATACTTAGGCTCCTTCTTTCCCCGAGGTCGCTCCCGCTAGCGTTAGCAACAGGTTTGACTGACAACGTTAATAAGCACCCGCTCCCTGCTAGGTCAGCAGTGCGGGCTGGAAGGGGCGTTACCTTTAACAGCCCCGCCAGGTTATGGAGGGATTTGTAGGTGAGGAGGAGGACCTTGTATTGGATGCAGTATTTTATGGGGAGCCAGTGGAGTTGGTTGAGAATGTGTGAATGAGGATTTCTGCAGTGGGCTGAGAGAGGTGCGGAGGTGTTACAGAGGTGGGAAAAAAGTAACATTGGACAGGCTAGCAGGCTATAAGGCTAACCTTCCCACCCAAAACCCATTCAAAGGAGGTCTTGGTTTTACTTTCTGTACCAAATCAACATTTTTATAGTTTTGAAAATACATTTTAAATAACCTTTAGGACCATTTTGCTTGTTAAGTGCGATCATTTTGAACCCTATAATCTAATACCTCTCTGCTTCCTTGGACTAAATCTAAGTGTGTGCTGTCTTCAGTCACCAATGCAATTTCAAGTACTATGTGGCATCACGCAAGACTGCCAGCAGTTTCTAATTACACCTGGCTGCAGGGGCGGAGTGTGATTACCTTTTCCTTATACCCCCCGACCCTGCCCCTCCTCCTCTCTCACACTCTTCTTTAGTTCACAGGCACTGCCCAATTTAGCAGCACTATTTGAAATGTGGTTGTGGGTTGTGTTTAGTCTTATTTTAAACTTTTCTGTCAAAATGTGAAAAAAAAAACACCAATAATACTAGTAGTTCATAACTTTACCCTACCTCAACTAGACTATACTGTACCTCATCTGTCTTGTTGCTCCTACATAAGTTCCCAATGTAACTTTCCACAGCTTGGTGCAATTCCAACTTTAGCACCGCTTCTGTTTAGAGATTCAAATTGCTAGTTTGAGGTAGCGCTAGCTTGTGTGTCTGTTCTCCCCAGAGATGGCATTACCATTACGCAAGAGTAGGTAGTTTAATGTGCACAGAAGGAAAGCTGGATGTGGATGTTGATTTTGCTCACACCATCCTCAGCATCAGTGTTAAAATGCAATCAGCCCCGGTTATCTAGTAGTTCAAATAAGATACTAAATTAAAGTTCCCACTCCACCCTTATTAAAAGAGAGTTGTGCATCTCATGAACAATGGGGAGAAAATAGACAATAAATATGTCAAAAAAAATGTGAAAAACAGTAGGTCTACATTATAAGAAGGGCCCCAAACTTGCATTCGCCTCCAGATTGCTAACTCCGCCACTGGTCCTCCTTATAAGAGTCCCATGATTTATACCAGGGCTCCCGAGGCACAAATCACCCTCCCATCAAAAGAGCAGAGAGGTTGGGTGGGCTACACTCCTCTGTGCTCCTCTGGTACGCAAGTTAGAGTAGCTAATGTCTCGCCATTAAAGTGAAGAATGGCTGTCAGTGAGCTGGAGATATGAGAATGTAGGCAAAGATGCATTGTGCTATTCTATATGCGTAGGCTGTATAAATAAGGGGACGATAGACTGTGGTGCCATGCATATAGTTACAGTGGGATAATGTATTTTCGGTAACATAATATTGAGGATAGGTTTGGGCAAGTGTTATGAGAAGTTTGTCCCCACATGACCTGGTATAACTGAAGCTCCAATTGTCTCATTAAAGGTTGTATATTACGCAAAATTGACTCTTGTGAGGTTTTAGCCATGTTATAATGTTGTTCCCTCATCAAAAACATACCTGGAGTTGTGTCTTTTTTCATTCACACATGTTTGAGTGACCCATTATTATTAGTCTGTCTACATCTCCAAAGCTCAAAATCCTCTGTTCCACCTTGTGATGTCATGTAGTGGTACTTTTCAAGTTAACATCTACCTTTTATCTTTTGTCAATTCCAATCCCAGAGCTGAAATCATCCAACTGATTTTAGTGAAGGTTTAAAAACACAGTGGAGCACTTCCTGTATTACCACATGACATCACAAGGTGGTGTTTTCTGTTTGAGAGAAGAACTCTAAATATGCAGGGTTTGTGTGTTAAACGTGTGAATGAAACAAAACACAACTCCAGGTCTGTTTTTGATGAGGAAACAACATTGTAACAGAGATCAGAAAATAGCGTAACATAGGCCCTTTAAAAACACATTTATGAAACAGTAATTTTAGTTTCACTATTCACTAACCAACCATTAAAGGTGCAGTGTTCAACTTTTCTGATGAGGGACAACTACTATGGAGATGTTATTAATTTATTTGTAATGTTCCACAGTATGGCATTCATCGTATCTATCCATCAATCCATCAATCTATATTATTCCGCTTATCCGGGGCCAGGTCACAGGGGCAGCAGTCAAAGCAGGGACTCCCAGACTTCCCTCACCTCAGACACTTCCTTCAGCTCCCCCACTGGGACCCCAAGGCGTTCCCAGGCCAGCTGAGAGACATAGTCCTTCCAGCGTGTCCTGGATCTCCCCCGGGGCCTCCTCCTGGTGGGATATGCCCGGAACACCTCCCTAGGGAGGTGTCCAGAAGGCATCTGGAACACCCCGAGCCACCTCAGCTGGCTCCTCTCGATGTAGAGGAGCAGCGCTTCTAGTCCGGCTTGTTTCCATGGAAATAAATACATTTAATGCCTTACTGCGGAACATTCCAGGCAAAGCAATAAAATCTCCATGGAGATGATCTAGTGGCAGACCCTCCATCAGAAAAGTTAAACAGTGCATCTTTAATGTGTATATTCCCCTATTTTGCCGTATATTGTTTAACCCTTTTGATTTAATGTCATTCTATTTTGCAAAGTTCAAAATTTTGTAAATAAATAAATAAAGCAGCAATTACTTGAGGGCCAAAACAAGACTGGATTGATGTTTGTCTTTGGCCTAGACTTAAAATCTCATCATAATTCCCACTGTAATGGAGAGTCTTTTGAAAGCACAGGGCACAGGCTACGGGCTGGATAAAAGAACTTAATAAATAAACAAGATGTATTCCAGATGGGTATCTCGGCCAGTCTGACAGTTTGATGGCTTGTTCGTTCTCTGTGGTAAATAAAAGCGATATGAATCAGATCAGATAGGCCACAGGAACACAGGCCTACGTGGATTTCTCGAAACTGTGATCACATATTTGAAAACTGCAAAGTCATAATCTTGTATATTTCCAATTGATAAAAGTGGGTAACTTTTTATCAGACTTGTTATATTAATATGCTTGTGTGATTATTAGAAGTCATTCAGATAAAGCATAAGATGGATAAGATGCATAAGAACCTATTGTCGTACAGGGGAATTCGCTTTTCTTGGGCTGTTCAGTTCAAAAGATAAAGTTTTTAGGTTAAGCATTGGCGAAACATAAGCTTTGCACACCAACAGCACACATTTATACGTCAGACATGGTGAATAAAAAGTCTTGCCTAATGGCACAAGATCAAAAAGTTGGGAGTTAAATCATAACTATATAACTTTCACTGACCTTGTGTTGTTAGCTGCAGTGTAACGAAATCTGGGAACTCACAAAAGTACATTTTGTAAGACTGATCTGTTTTGCTTTGTATAA
>KN482901.1:40679-62727 GCA_000787095.1 Periophthalmodon schlosseri | reverse complement strand
AGATGCCCGGGCATTATCGTTTGAGACTCCCCGTCACAACCAGACTAGGCGACTAGTCTGAACCACTTACACTCTGGTTACAGGGCAAACACGCCACCCACCGCGCTAATGTTGCCCCATAACACAACCTGAACACCAAACCAGAGTTGCCAAGCGACTGCCTCATAGCGACTTCTCTTTTTCTGGAAAGTCACTTGTAAATTTTGCATTTCATTAGCGGTAGTTCGGCGGTAACGCACTACTTTTTTGTCCCTTTTACGGCTTATTTTTGTGGTGCTTGGCTGTTTTTTTCTCAATGGCTTGGTCTCTTGTTGCTCTCTAAAAATCTGGCAACCCTGTCCAAAACTAGAGAACGCATTATCAGCAAAATTTTAAGACAATTGGGGTTAGTCTTCGAAAATAATCGAAAGTAATGAATATTTATATAAGCTTTCTTCCAGCCTTTTGAAAAATATGTTACTTTCTTCTCACTCAACTGCAACTGACTCAGCAGAGACCTAGGGGCCTTGCAATTCAAGCAGTAAATCCACTCACCTCCTTCCTCTGCCTCTCTTCCTCATGAGTAATTCAAACACCGCACGGCAAACAGCAGCCTCACACAAGTCATGTCCACCTCCCAGCCAGACTTGGATCCAAAAAATAAATAAAAAATACAGACATATTTTCACACACGCGCACCAAAACACCACTATTCCGTTGCTTTCCCCCATGGATGACAAATTAGTATTCTGGCTAGCTAGCTGCTCGACTAGTACTTGGGTTGTTGTTGGGCTTGACGCGACAAGCATATACTAATTTGTCAGGGAATGTTCAAGTTTCCTAAGAGACCCGGAAAAATTCCAAAGGAAACTAAACGTAATGAATTAGCTTAATGGAATACATTTGTAGCTCTAGCGAGTTTACGTAGCGCTGCTTTTGACACAGTTGCTAACACTTTCTTTACGGCTAGCATCAAAGTCTTCACCACAGCAACGCAGTCAAATGTCACCAGCGTAATTAAAATTCCATGTTTGCGTTGGAGGGAAAGTGGCATACATCAAGTGAAACTAATAAAAGGGTTCGAAAATACGTAAGTGCCAAGGCGCGTTGTACCGTAACTCATATTTGTTCAAGTTGTCGGAAGAGAAGCAGCCAAAATAAACTCTAAAAGGCCAAATTGTAGCTTTGCGTCTTTGAATTTTTTGTCAGGCAACTGCAGCTGGAGGTGACATCAGGGAATAAAGGCGGCCATTTGTGAAACGGGCAGGTGCTGTGTTCGTACGTGTAAAATAATATAGCTAATACAGATTTTTGGTAGTCCCATGAATTGCCTTTCATTTACATTTAATTTTCTTGTGTTGACAAAAAAAGCGACGATGCAATGTTGAAACCGTGTAAAACCTTACGTAGTCTTAGCTTTAATAAAGCATAAACAAAGACTTTAACAAAGAGTTACCGTATTTTCCGGAGTATAAGTAACTCGTATGTCATACCAGCCAAAAAATGCATAATAATGAAGAAAAAAACATGAAAACAGACAAACTATGAAAAAAAGTGTGACTTATAGTCCGGAAAATACGGTAATTCAGTCTAAGTAACTATTTAACTAATACCATAACCCCTTAACGATTTAGCCTACCCTAACTCTAGACCCCTCAATAAGTAGTTAATAAATAAGTTTTTGTGCCTGCTTTACTAAAGGTGCACTACGATTGTCCCCACCGAGATGTGATTTCTTTTCCAAGAATATTCCACAGTATGTCATTAAACAAATCTATCTCCGTGAAGACAAGCAACTTATGCCACCAGGCCAAGTAACAGGTCAACTCTGCGGACATCCAACCCTGCTCACAGGAAGAATGCGTGTTTGTACTGGTATTTTTCAGAAATAAAAACATCTATAATGGAATAAATGCAAGGTCAGTCTAATGCCAGACTGTGGAACATTCCAGGCAAAGCTATTACATATCCAAGGAGACAAGCGGGTAGTGTATCCTCCATCCTAGGAAAGCTTTAAGGCTAACGAAGGTGTAGTTATTGTGCTACAGTTTTTCTTATCCAGTATTTGTGTTCCTATTGTGACTGAAAATCCATATTTGTTGATATCAATAGTTTTAAATCTGTAGCAATTAGCTTCACTTTTGTTAAGTATAATTGCAATATCTATTTACGTGTGAGAGTATAATTTGTTGTGTTATTATCCTGTGTTGGTATTAAATGTGTTTGCATAAAATTTAAAGTAGTTTCCACATTACCAAATTTTATCTGCATGAAATGGTCCATCCCAAAGGGTCATCATGTAATAGCCTTACATAATGAACATGGTTAATTATCAAGTTAATGCTATATTTTAAACTGGCTACTTTCCATAAAGCAACAAAGAAACTAAATTGTAAAAAATGGTGCATAACCGTACTTCCAAGCCATTAAAAATATCTACGGGATGTTTTTTTTTAACTCTACACAAGTACAAGTAAGTACAGAGAAGTGAGCGGGGATAGGGGGTAAGTGAAAACAGGAATTTTCTAATGATAAATAATAATAATACATTTTATTTATAATGCACTTTTTATTCCATGGAATCTCAGAGTGCTACAGTAAAAACAAAAACTTTAAACCAATACTAATTGCTAAATGTAAAAAAGATCAGCAGTGAGCTTTTCTAAATAAAAAGGTCTTTAGATTAGCTTTAAAAGAGTCCAGGCTCTGTGTGGCTCTCAGCTGGACAGGGAGGCAATTCCAGAGTCGTGGTGCAGCTGAACAGAAGGCTCGGTCCCCCATTGTACGGAGCCTGGTGGGGGGGACCTGAAGGAGCTACCTGAAGATCTGAGGGTGCGGTTGGGAGATTGCAAAGTGATCAGATCTTGCAGATACAGTGGTGCCTGACCAGTGATGCATTTATGGGTCAGCAGAAGGATTTTGTACTCAATCCGGGATGAGACAGGGAGCCAGTGCAGTGATTTGAGAATGGGAGTGATATGTTCAAATTTCCTGACTTCTCAGCGCTCAATCCTCGATGCAGGATAACTCAAACGTGCATGAATAACTCAAAATACAACTCAGAGTAAGGTAATTATAGGAACAGCATGGTTAAAAGCTCATAAAAGCTGATTTTAGATATGTCACCTTTAAAGTGATAACGCACATGAAAAAACAAGTACATTTTAATACATGTCTCTACATACATATGCAGGATTGTACCCAAAGCTACGTTTCGTGCGAATTTGTGATAATATAATTTGTTTTATTATTCATGATGACTGTGTAAACACCTTAGCGTAATATGCTTTTCTAATTCCATTTCACCTCAGTAGTATATGATGCCTTTGAAGCACTGGGTAAGGCCTAACTGGATACCGCCCTATTTTTTATTATATTGCCTCAGTATAACTCCTTATTCTAATATTCAAAACTCAACAATCTACCGATGAAGGATTTGCGAAAGCCTTTGAATTTATATCAGCACATAGAATGAAAGTTAGCTACAATATAACTCCTCTACTGCCGATTTCCTTGTCATTAAACCTCAATGATACGAGCTTAAATGTCATGGTCTAGTCCTGAAGGTACAGCCCAATGCTTCCTTCACTGTCGTTACTCTGCCTTCATTCCTGCATAGATGGGCCCATTTTATCCTAATGGGGCTTAGCACATCGACAATAAGAGCGGGATTGGATTATTAGCCACAATTAAGGACAGACGCACAAATGGCTTCCAGTCAGGCATTTCCTATAACAGGAGGCAAGGCAGACAATGTGAAATGTGGAAAAAAAATGGTGCGGGTTGTTATATTAGTTTCAAATGTCCAAATAAAGTTATGTAATGTAATTTTGTATATCGCAGGCGTGCATGAGAAACAACAGGAAATCATGTCTTTCAAATCCAATTGCAAAAAATGTAACTAACACTACATTCTAACCTGCAAATGCAAGAAAAATATCTATAATTTTGCCATTGTATTATCATAAAATTAATCCTATGTTGGTATTTAACTGTGTTAGCAGAAAATTTAAAGTGGTTTCCACATTGCCAAATTTTATCTGCACGAAATGGTCCATCCCAAAGGGCCATCATTTCATGGTTAATTATCAATTTAATGCTATATTTTAAACTGGCTACGTTCCAGAAAGCAACAAAGAAACTAAATTGTTATGAAAAATGGTGCATAACCGTATTTCCAAGCCATTAAAAATGTCTACAGGAGTTAGATTTTTTAAATAATTGCAAGTAAGTACAGAGAAGTGAGCAGGGATAGGGGGTAAGTGAAAACAGGAATTTTCTCAGCACTCAATCCTCGATGCAGGATAACTCAAACATGCATGAACAACTCAAAATACAACTCCGAGTAAGGTAATGATAGGAACAACCTCGTTAAAAGCTCATAAAAGTTGATTTTACATACGTCACCTTTAAAGTGATAACGCACATGAAAAACAAAAATACACGTACCTACGTAAATATGCAGGATTGTACCCAAAGCTACTTTTCGTGCACGTAAACCTTTGATCTCACCCGGGTTGTCACGGTGACGCACTTCAGATGTAACGTAAAGATCCACCCTTAAACTGCCACAGACCCAAGTGAGCGACTCGAGATGGATCGCTCTCGCCGTAAGTGCGCCACTCACCCTGACTTTTAGCATCTTTAACGTAACAAGCGCTGTCTGTTTTTACTCAACTATTTCATCATGAGCTCTTCTCCATCTCATTTTTCACCCCGCACAGACACAGCCATTGTACAATATTCATTACGTGGCCGTTCATTGATATACAGCCCGCGTCGGGATGATTTAGGGAAGTGCATAAAACGTTCGTAAGCTAGCTCGCATGCGGCGTAACTTGATCATTTAGGTTATGCCCCGTATGGCTGCTGCAGACTATTTTTATGATGCATTAGAGAACATACATTTATGACCTTTAAGTATAAAAGACACCCACAGTTAGCTACGTGATTGAAATCATATTTTAAGAGAAGAAGCGCTTGTAAAAATCCCGGCTAATACAGCATCAGTGTTACGAGATGTGTACGGCATAAAGATGTACTCACGTTTATGCCGTGCACTCACCGATATGAAATAGTTACTTCACACTGTCACCGCGGTAATGAGATTAATGCATGAAATAGTACAAGCAGTAAAAGTCTATGCATTCTATTGACCGTGTTGGACTCTGAGTGATTGGATCCATTATCTTACACCTATAGTTCATGTTTCCAATTTATTATAACTTCATTGTTCACACAGCTTGGAATGTGGTTTTATGTATTAATTTTATACTGTTGAAGAACTACTCCAGTGTGTTAGACATATTGGTGGTAAATATTAATGTCTAGTTTTAAATGCCCTAAAAATGTCAGCTTGGATAATGTGAACGCAGCCCAATAAGTGAAGAATCCATTACTGTCCCGCTAAATAAACACGCCAAGCTACTCTAAACCCTTTTGGCCAAAAATAAGCTCTGGTTGCTTTTATTGCACTGAAAAACAGACACGCGTTCATACTGTAATGCCCCGTATTCACAGGTAAGAAGCGCACGCCTTGTTTTCTTCAAACGTGTTTATTACAAACTATATTAAAGCCACAGCTCACGCTCACTCTTCTCAGAAAAAAAACCCGGACCCCGGAACTCAGCCAGCTTCTCTCGAACCAAAAACACGTCAACTAATTCTCGGCTTTTTGAACACAGAACGCACACTCGTAAACATCCTCGGCGCCCCCTCCTGACACGACAGGGATAGAACAAGAACACGTAGCAATACAATTACAGAGCTGTTACAATACTCTAAGCAGGCTCCCATCTCCACAAACCTGACTCTTACTCAGCCTGCTGGTCTCTGTGGAAATGTTGTTCCTTTGGCTATAATATTCCACAGTTTCCATGGAGTCATGTAAGTGACGTGCCACCTCCAGAAAGTTCCACAGTGTTGCAAAACCAGTACTAGTAATGTACGGTTTCTCGTGTATGCTTTTTTTTTTTTTTTTAAATTTTAAAGACAGCTGGTCTTTGCAAATAATGTATAGTGTTGAATATCAATGGCTCAGATAAGATGTTCTAATGATGAGTGCCCAAATTACAAATTGATTCAGTTTGGGTAGCTCAATATGCCTTACACATTTTACCCTGCATAGCCCTATTTGCATAGCCCTATTTGAATCTTACAAAACGTATCGACCACTTCATTAATTTGCTGAAAATATAGATTTGTCTTCACCCAATTTGTATTGAATAAATCATCTGCACCGCATAAACCCAGGAGAATACAAGATGGCGACATTATTTCTACACGCGCTAAACAATACCCTCTGATTTCATGATCTTTCTGCACAATTGCCTTCCACGTAAATGCAGGTTAAGATGAAATCCCTGTATTTTGAATGGCTTTTCTTCCAGTGCATTGTTACGTGCGCTGCAGAGCCCCTCAAAATTTCAACAGCTCATTGTCATCCGCACAATGGCGCCTCTGAGTGAGGCCAGATGAGCACGGTGACGCCGGAGTGATACGTCCCTGTGGGGAAAACAGGTAAGGATCGGAGCGGCGGGGAGGAAGGGAGGGGGGCGTAAGGTCGAAACCCAGTGATTGACAGAATAAAGGAAGGAGGAAAACATAAACTCCAGATAGAGTCCCAGTACCTGAGCCAAATCATTTGCA
Source organism: Periophthalmodon schlosseri (assembly GCA_000787095.1). NCBI lineage: Eukaryota > Metazoa > Chordata > Actinopteri > Gobiiformes > Gobiidae > Periophthalmodon > Periophthalmodon schlosseri. Next base: position 56,100 of record KN482901.1, on the reverse strand, counting down.
TTTGACATTTATGCTGTACTGCGCATGGCTTATTTAGAGCGCCAACGTTGGGCTTCAAGTTCATGAGAAGTGCAGTTTGATGAAGAGAAGTTTTACAGTGATGACAGAGAATTCAACTGCGTAGCAAGGTAAATCGTAGATGTAATGTAATTCAATAGGCGTAAGGCACTCAGAGTTGTATTTCATTTGATTCGTGCATTTTTGAGTAATCCTGACTGCGGCTCGGAGATTAGAGCAGCGGTCGCCCGACTTGGAGGTTGGAGGAATGATTCCCACTCGGACCAAGTTATGTCGTGTCCTTAGGCGAGACACTTTGACCGCGTTGCCTGCTATTAAAGCGGTGAGTGAGTGTCGGTGGTAGTTGAAGGGGGCGACGGCACAGATTGGCCGTCCCGCTTCCAACACTCTGTAGTAATTAGTAGTTTAGCGTTTGAGCCTTGAGCGCTCCGAAAAATGTATGTTTTCACTTACCCCCTATCTCCGCCCACTGCTTAGTATATACTGTGATTATTCAAAAAAATCAGACTTCAGGTTATAAATGTTGGGTTTGAAAATGTCACATTGTTAATTAAAAATTGCAGCTTGTTTAAAGTGAAATACCACTATGAGGGGGTGGGGCCTATCAGTTCTGCAGTTTTAAACAGGAAGTCAAAGGACCTGGCCATTTTAGACCAATACTGCTGTTTACAATGAACAAAATGTAAAATAATGATCTACCTGTAATATACTTTTGTCTAGGTGTTTAGAATAAAGGTATTATATCTCTTCTTTAATACTGAATAAGGAGAGTGTTTTTTTTTTCTTGGTTCTCCATCTTAAACTGGAAATTTGCACTCTTCACTTTAAAAGTTTGTGCACCACATAGCCCTTTATTTTTGTGTAACACTATCGATGGAAACTGTCTACGATACACGATATATCTGTAATTCCTCTCATTCGTGTCTCCTTATGGAATTTATTCTGCATTTGTTAGTATTGTTTAAAAGTCTGAATTAGAATTTAGAAAAAGTACCACAATTTCCCCACAAACAACCAAATATCTTGTCTTATTCTGCATTAAAAAAAAACGCTAACCCTGTAGTTTAGATCCGTACATTACCTGAAAAATAATTCTTGCGTTAGTTTGTGAGTTCATACCATAGACTGTACAGAGAAGTGGACTATGGGAGCGTGACATCAGCCACAGCGTTCGGCTCCAGTCAAATGAAGTTCATTGAGGCTGGCAGTTATAGGGGCACATTTGGAGCCGAGTTCTATATTTGGAATTCCGACCGCGAGTATCATAGCAACCAAAGAGCCAAGCTGGCTCTGGACCGAAGCTGTTGAAGGTAAAGCCCCTTCCCGCCCGCACCGCTGGTTTGGCAGGAGGTGGGCGCTTAGCAGTGCTGTCAATCAAACCTGTTGCTAACGCTACCGGGAGCGACCTCGGGGAAAGAAGGCAGCTGATTTGTCTGTTATTAATGTTCATACCTTGAGTGACGGACACAATAGCGAAATAAAAATACCAGGGTCATGTACAGTGAGTCAATAGAAACATTTTAAGACCAAAATCATGAGTCTGACAGTAGCATTTATGGACAGAGGGTGAGAGTTTTCTAATGCAAAGTGAATTGGAGCCAGAGTCGATGGAGCCAGAAGCGCGTCCATGATCACTTCCTGTTTAGAATGCGGCAGCTCGCAGGTGAAGTTCTATTATTAAAACATAAATCGCAAATCTAATCAGAAAAATCGCGATTAGATATTTTCACAAATTGTTCAACCCTAGTCTGATTAAAATTTTAAGTAAACAAAAAGAATCATTGTAAAGGAAAAATTTATGACTTATACTAAAATCAAAGACAGGGTTTGCCAATTCACCACATGAACGGACGAAACGGCACATAAAAAGTCCATTTGCCAAAACAACTCGCGTTTAGAGCTGTGGAAAAGAGGATCTCATATCTTGTCGTTTAGATGTCACAGATTCATCGTCTTTGCCAAAACTCATTTCAGAAGTTGGGAATCACACTGCAAAGACAATTCACTGCGTGCCAAGTGTGACGCATGAAAGCGCGAGAGCGAAATACAAAATAGTGCCGGAATCTGCACCATCGCATACATCCATCTATCCAAAGTGAGACAGATGTGTGTTGCCATGAGTCTAGCGCGCTGAGGGAGAGTCTTTTCCCCTTTCCTTTGCTCACTATAGCAACAAAGAAAAGAAATACGTTTAATGCCTTACTATAGAACATTCCAGACAAAGCAAAAACCATGGAGACGAGCAGGTGGTAAACCCTCCAAACGTGAAAGTTATGTTAAACTGGGTTTTACAAAACTTAGGGCGCAGTAGAAATTTTTGAATTTGAGACTGTTTTCAGCTGTCTAAATGTATTCCTCACTACCTTGTGGATTCCGAGCATCCCAATTATTCACCATGAATGTTTTTCACAACTTTCAGGGGCTCATCAAATCCTGCATGTTTAGACTGAGTTCTTCTGTCAAATGGAAAACACTCTGTTCCGTTCTGTTCTGCTGTGATGTCATGTGGCAATACAGGAAGTGTTACACTGTGTTTTTAAACTCCATACACCTTCACTAGAATCATTTGGATAATATCACACCTGGAATTGTCAATCTCTGCTGGTAAAAGGTAGCTGTTAACTTGAAAACACTGTTTCATGACATCATAAGGTGGAATAGAGCATTTTGAGCTTTGGAGACGTACAGTAGACGGACTAATAATAAAGGGTTACTCAAACATGCATGAAAGAAACAAAACGCAACTCCAGGTATGTTTTTGATGAGGTAGCAACATTCTAACATGGCTTAAAGCTCACAAGAGTCAATTTTGCGCAATATAGGACCTTTAATAACATTCATATTGAAAGAACCCATGAGTAGATGCAGTAGTCGAATGAGTAATGGAGGATTGTATGTATTCAATTCAAGTCAATTTATTTTTATGAAGCCTAAAATCACAACAGCATTTGCCTCTTAGGGCTTAACAGGATCGTTGATTTAGCCAACACAAAGTTAGGAAATCAACAGTGAAATAGACAAGCAAATGGGTAACTGTCCTTAGAACCTCTCTGGCAAGGAAAAACTTAAAAAAAACAAAACAAAAAAACAGTGGGAAAAAGAGAAACCTCAAGGAGAACCACAGTGAAGGAGAGATTCCCTCCCATGGACGGGCAGGCTGCAGATGTGTCCAGGATGAATGCGCATCCATTTGCAGATAGAGTTCAAATCTGTAAGGCCAGAGCCCACTCAAGTCTAAGGGACTAAGGGACTAAGGGACTAAGGGACCCGGGGTCATCCAGCCAGGTGAGGGAAGGGGAGGATCCGGGTCCACAGAACAGGATCACAGCAAAGGGGGAATATAGGGCCCAGTCATCACCGGGCAGTCAGATTATACGTCAGGAGGAGAGGATGGGTTCTCTTCTTTAAGTTTCTGTTAAGAGCCTGGCTGCTGCATTTTGAACCAGCTGAAAGCTTTTTATTTTTTTGTCAATGTCATTTTTAGGAAAGATATTTCTGATTTGGGTGATATTACACAGGTGGAAAAAGCTTGGTTTATCTGTGCTGTGAATGAAAACTCTCAAATAAGATTCCAGGGTTTCTTACAGTAGAGCTGAAGGCTACACTGACATTGTCTAGTGTGACTATCTGGTCAGATAGAGTCTCACAGACCTTGAACAATAACCTGTGTTTTTTCAGAGTTAAGAACCAGATAACTAAGTGTCATCCAAGTTTTTATGTCCTTCATACAGGCTCCAAGTTTGTCTATTTGTTCAGTCTGATCTGGTTTCATTGATAAGTACAGCTGTGTGTCATCAGCATAGCAGTTGAATGCCATGTTTTCTGATGATATTATTTAACAGATGCATATAAAGTGTGAACAGGATTGGACTAAGTACAGAACCCTGTGGCATACTATACGCTACTTTAAAACATGGAGAGGAGCAAGTGTTAACATAAACAAACTGGTACCTATCTGATAAATAAGATTTAAACCAGCTGAGGGCTGCCATTCTGACACCTACGTCACATTCTAATCTCTGTGGTAGAATGTTGTGAAGGATGGCATCAAACATTGCACTGAGGTCCAACAGGACCAGGACTGAGACCAAACGATTAATCGAGTAAATCGAGTAATTCGATTACTAAAAAGCTTTGATTCTTATTTTATTGCCTCAATGATTCGTTTAATCATAATAATCAGTTAAAACCATGTGAAACTGAAGCGCACAGAAAAAACTTCAAAATAGATGTTTCAGATATTGTTCTTTTCATTAGTTTTATTCTTTGGGGCAGGATAATCTTTAAGGATAAATTGAAAGGTAATTAGGAAATGGTCTGATAATATCGGGTTTTGAGGGAAGACATTTAGGTCACTGATCCCTATACCATATGATAGAACAAGATCCAGGGTGTGACTGTGACTGTGAGTTGGTTTATTCACATTCTGAGCATCAGGCATTACTAACGTGGTCACTACTATTGTCAACATGTACGTTAAAATCTCCAACTATTACAGTTCTTTCCCAAGCTAACACTAGACTTGATATAAAGTCAATATATCAAGTCCAGTTTTTGATTGAGCTAATAACTCAATCAAAAACTCTGAATAGGGACCAGGAGGTCGGTAGATTATTATGAATCATGCAGCTTTTTGGTTTCTCCAATTTGAGCAAGTGATTGACAATAAGAGGCTTTCAAATAAGCGAAATGCATTGTTAGTTTTAGGACTAAGAAGGAAATTGGAGTGTGAAGTGACTGCCTCACCACCACCTCGGCCTGTGCTTCAGGCGCTCTGAAAATTCAAGTGACTAGGTGGAGTAGACTCATTTAATCTGACATAATCATCTTGCTGGAGCCACGTTTCAGTCAGAGCTAGAAGATTTATGATATGGTCACCAATTAACTCATTTACTAAAAGAGATTTGGAGGAAAGAGACTTAATGTTTATCAGTCCAAATTTTACATTCTAATCCATTTGTTTCTTAATGGCACAAGTCAGTATTTTTATTAAGCTCTGTGGTCTGACACCTGCAATAGCATTTTTGAAATGTGGCTTATTGGTGTTTATTGTTTCTTTTTTTTTTTTTTTGAGACACAGTCTCTATCTGCTCGGGACATGAAGACTTGATTTGTGCGAGAGCTCAACGACAGTTACAGAGCAGCGCCTCACTCCGCCGCTCTGTGCCCGGGGCTCATCTCTGGATCGTCACTTACAGGTAAGGAGGCTATCGGTCAAGTTCTGAATTAAAAGGGATGTACCAGCCGAAGTCGAATGGTTGCCATCCCTGTGTATGAGCCCCGGCTTCCCCCAGAACACAATCCAGTTGTCAACAAAGACTTTGTTTTGAGGCCACCAACCAGCAGTTAAAAGCTGAAACTGGGCGACTGGGCAGGGTACCAAAAAATACTTTCGTCTCTGATACCGATTTAGCCAATTCACACACAGCTCCTAATTGCAATTTGAGCACCTCTGATTGTTGCCGCCAGGCGGCATTACCGCCTGCGTGATTTGGCAGTAAATCACGCCCGCGTGATTTGGCAGTACCTATTTCTAGTCTGCTTTAAAACCCTAAGGTTACCTTCGATGTCATCCATTCTGGCCCAGGATAGCATATAACTGTCGCTGATGGCAGCTCCATGTCTCTAACAATAGAACTTTCCAGTAACCAAAGTTTCACGTGTCCATTTGGCTTTGCTTCTTCCGTCACAAATCAATCCTGGTCTGGTCCTGGCTGCATGGTACGTACTGGGGGGCTATTCTCTCTAGTAGTCCTAGCACTGACCCGGTCCACAGTCCCTGCTACTACCTGGCTATAGCTAGGCTTCAGTGCCTCCGGTGAGCGGATTCAGGTTTCTAACTCTGTAACCCTGGCCTCCAAAACTGACACTACACTACACTTCACACAACTATCCCTGTTGTCAGTAAAGGAGCCAGGGTTCTGACTCCACAGATGACAACTTGAGCAGGATAGAGCAAGGGAGGAAGGTCCAGCCATGATGCTAATTGACTAGGCTAGTTCAGACTGAAGCTAGTGAGAAAGGCTTAAATCCATGAAATACTAAGCAATTGGGAGCTGGATAGGGCTCTGGAGGTTGATGGAAGTAACCAAGTGCCAACTGTGTGTAAAGAAGTTAAAAAAGTATTTGATTAATTTGTGAATTAACAATAGCAGAGGAGACAGCTAGCAAAACAACTCGCTAACAGAATACACTTACCAGGAAGTGATGTCACAGGATATCCTGCTTTGTCATTGGCGGATTAAAACCAAAGCATTCCATCATCTCAGTCTTCAAATTAAAATAAGAAGTATCTAGCTATCTAGCATGCAGAGAGTTTTTTTTTTCCGTCTCCTCACAAAAAAAGAAGTCCAAGTCTTGCAAGTGTCTGTTTACGTCACACCACACGATTGCAGCTAATTAAATCCTTTTTATACCGAAAGAAGTTTTTATCTCTAACTGACAGTTGCCGCCATCCGGGATACACAGAAGTGAAGAGGACGCATAGAATTAATTGAGTCGTCTTAAAGGGTGAGATTAGAGAGGCGCGGAGAGTGCACTGATAATTGGGAGAGTTACATCAGGTTTCGACGTAGCGGAACCACCCTGACTCTGCGCAAAGTCAACAGCTGGAGTTATTATGCTAACACGCTAAGTGGAATGATGAAAGTTAGAATTCTTGTGCTGTGAAAATGTTGTTATATACCAGGTTATACACGTGAACAGTTCTACATGTAGATATATTTGTTAAAGGCGCTGTACCTTTCTCAAAAACTTGAACAACAGAATTAGTTCATTTTAAATTTTGCAGTGGTCCAAACGTATTCCTCACTAACCTTATACATTCCGAGCATCGTAATTATTCACGGTGATGAGTTTCTAAGCGTTTTTTCACAGCTCTCAGGGACCAGTGCGGAGTTTGCTGTGACGGGAAAGTTAACGACTAGCATGCAAACACGCACTTCCTGATTACTGGGCAATAAAATGCTCAGATACATGGGAAAAATCGGGTATGGGACTTTTAATTTTAAAATGTAATATTTATTCATAACACATTTTTTTTTTAATATTGTGCAATACTCACAACAAACATCGGCTTATGTCAGCAAGGAATGTATTTTTTTTTCTTCCCACGGCTCAGTTTGTTCAACATTATAATGTTCAGACAATAGCATAATGGGCTGAATCCTGTGACAGTTATTGACAATATTAAACAACTGTGTGTGCATATAATATTGCTATTTATTTAGTTAGTTACAACGCACAACACTAAGTCAGGTCAACTGAGTGAGGTGGTGGAACAAGTAGTTAAACTTAACCTATAATTAAAGGTGCACCTTGCTTTCCCCGTAATCTTAGGGCATTAAACATATTTCTTGCATTTATTCTACAGTTTTTAGCTAAAAAATACATTGAAAAACACAGTGTGAGTGGGGCTGCCTCTCCACAGCGTGTTTCCATGAAGGTAGATAAGTTTAAGCCTTACTGTGGAACATCTCCATGGAGACAAGTAGATGGCAAACCGTCCACCAGAAAAATTACATCATGCAGCGATCAGTAATTTACTCTGGGTTTTAGAAAACTTAATTTAAGTTATAACACCGCTCCATTTCATAAAAGTCATATTGATAGAACCCATGTGAAAGCTGTATTCTTTTGTCTTAAGAATTTGACTGCTGTGATGTACATTCTGTTTTCTCGTCCAATAGTTGAGTGAGTAATGGAGGACTGTACATTTAAACCAAAGTGCTTCCATTGTCTTGCTCTTCAAAGTGCAGTGGCTGTAGCTGGGTGTGAGAGGAGTTTTCTTTTTCCTCCTGGCCGCCGCTTGTTCTCCAGCAGTGTGTTGGCAGCGGAACGTGGCAGGAACCATTAGGATGAGAAATGACAGGGAAGCACAGGCCAACCTTCAGGGCTCTCACGGAGGAGAGAGCTGAGAACAACCACGCACACTCGGAACGCACCGCGCATACATCTCACACTATGGTCGACATGCATATTCACAACGCAACTACCTTCAGACCCTGCATACTGGATGACAGCCCAACACTTCTGAGAAACTTGACCTTTTTATACATATAGGCTTATACAGTGTGAATAGTTTTCTTCTCTCTTTTCCCATGTTCTGAGGAGGGCAATGTGCTCGCATCAATCTTGTCTTGGGTGGGCCTGCAGTGTCATTAGGAGTACAGGTCTTAAATGTAATTAAAGATGAACTGTGTCACATCTTTGTATGTTAATTATGCATTTTCTGGGTCAGTAATGTGACTTCAGAGGTGGTTAGAACCTGGCTTATAATTAGTATAAGGGCAAAATGGAGATAATAATTTACCTAGAGACAATAAAAATGATTTAATAACTTTACCTTAAAGCTACCATCCATAAGTTTATTTGATTTTTTTTTTTTTACTTGTAAATGGCAGATGTGAAACTTCTTCCCCCTTCCCTCTCCCCTCACCTGGTCTTTGTTCAGGCTTATCTATGCTCCCTGCTCTTCTTCTGTCAGGCCAAAGCTGGCACTATCAGACAATTATTGTGTGATAGTTGAATTTTTGGTTTTTAAACTTTTTAATTTAACTTAAATTTTTATCTTAACATTTTGGGATTTAGACCAACTAAGAACGGAAGTTAAGGACTATTGGACTGTGTGATTGTAGTTATACCAAATATGGCACTAGACTTTCTACACCAAATATGGCAGAAGACATTCCAGAGGGAATGGCCTGTCTCATCGCGAGTGAAACAACAGAGCTAAGTGAGAGTGAGGCTTAGGAGAGGCTTCAGAGTTCACCAGGCTTCCCCTGAAGGCTGCTGTGATGGCTGGGCTTGAGGACAGAAATGAGGGACTCTTTTGTCCTGAGGGCTGTTTACTCTCTTCAAACTGCCCTGACACAGGATCTGAGGAGCCTACCTGTTGAGCTGCACTGAGACTTTTGTTTAAGGTTTCTATTATCTTTAATTTCACTGCTTAATGTGCTTAAATTGCACCTCTGGGACAAATAAAGTGATATTAATTGACACTGATTGATTGATAATAATTTTCGTTTTAACTATGATACATTGTACTGCATTGCTTCATATACAGACGTTCTGTGTATGGACATATACAGACATGTTCCTGGACATTGAGTTGGTTTATGGTCTGGTTTCAGGCTGTGGTATTGGTATTATTCAAGTTCAAGTTCATAATATAATAAAACAAAACAAAAAAAAAACTAACCCTAACCCTAATTATGAGAGATTAAGCAGCAAAATCAAGTCATTTCAATTCAATTTATAATCCAAAAAAGATGTCTATAAGATCTGTCACATTAACTTAACATTAACTTTACGTTTCCATTCAGAAAGTTTGATTTCATAAATCTGGTTACACACTTGAGAAGTGGTGATCTATAAGACAATTTGAATGAAAGTGAATAAAGGTTTTCACTGTTATTTGATCAAGGTGTTGATCAGTAATTGTGAAATCGTGATGTTTCTCTCTTGGCAAACTGACCCATGTTTACTGTACTTATGTCAAACAAGACGCAATGTGTTCATACCAAAGAACTAATACACTTGGAGATAACCACTGTGTTCAGCTCCTCACATCCAAGCTGCTTCTGATGAATAATTTCCAATCCGGGAGTGATTCAGCGTATACAGGCAGAACAATAGATCTGCTCTGACAGCCCACTTCAAGTCATCGCACTGTACGGCCTCTATAGCAGCGACGCCAACCGCAGTGCTCATTATGGGAATTCAAAGTGTCAACGCGCATCAGTGTTCCAACTTCGAATGAGGGTGCACAAAAGACCTGTGTGCAATCTGTGACTCAGGATAAAAGTGAACTCCGCATCGGGTAAGTTTGTGCAAAGTGCAAATGAATACGTCTGGAAGCTTCAGAACAATGATCTTTTTTGGTTTACTGTCTGCACCATTGTTAAATAATTCAGAGGATGTAGATTTAATATTCCATTGTCACTCAGTATGAGAGACTTTCTGTGGTAGGTGGCTGCTAAGATGAGGAACTGCTTGTGTGTCTCAAAGTAGGTTTTGAAATTTGGACCTTAGACTGGTATCTGCTATCATTCACTTTTGTCTTGATAAATTCTTGGAGTAGCAGAGCGCATTAACACGCTAACCCAAAGGTGAGTGGTTCAATTGTAGCCTAGACCAGTAGATGCTGTTGTTATGTCCTTGGGTGGTGGTTGGAGGGGCTGATGGCACAGATAGCTTCACCTCTATCAGTCTACCCCAGGGAAGTTATGGCTCCTGAAGTAACTTGCCATTCCCAGGTCTGGAGTTAATGAGTAATTCAATTCATAGAATCTACTACAAGTAGTGTGGTAGTATGCGTATCAACAGGTAGTTGAGAAAAACTTGTCTTGTCCATTATAGGTATATTGTATAAGCAGCTCTTGAGGTCAAAATGTGTCAAGGTGCTGTGTGCATCTAGGAATTGCATACTTAGCGTGCTAATCTAATTATAAAGTGTTTTATAGTCCAAGTATCAGGAAGTGCATAGTTGTTGTTAGCATTGCTGTGACAACAAAACTCACCTCTGGTCTCTGAAAGTTGTGAAAAGCGCTTATAAACTCATTGTGGTGAATCATTTTGAGGAATAATTTTGCACTGGAAACCACTTAACATAAACTAGTTGTGTATTTCACATTTTTAAGAAAATAAAATTCAGGTACAGCGCCTTTAATACAAGACAGTCTGCAACACAAGACAAACTGCACCCATTTTACTGTATGTGAGCTACTCGCAAACACCTTGTAAAACAATGCATCACTGGGATACTATTTTGACATACACTACTGCTAGAGCGCATGCCACACATCCATCTTCTCTGCCGAGTGCTTTGACAGATTTAATATTTATATTAGGAAAATATTCAGGTAACAACTGCATGCAGGAGTGATAGACGCTCCTCGTATCCACTGCAGTGTTTGGGTTTAACTTCAAGGTGAAATTTAATGCCAAAACTCTGTCTGCTTTTGCTGTTTCTAACCTTCAAAGTTTTTCGCGATGTTATTAATGATAGTCTTGTTCACTGTTCCCTTATGTGTCCTTCAGTGTCTGTGTGGAGCAGGAGTCTGGCTGTTAGAGTTACCTAAAATCGCTGACTTCATGTTGTATAGTTTGGAATGGGCAGTTGGGGAGACACAGGACGGCCACTGAGGGTCTAGTGTGGACCGTGTGCACATAAAAGTTGACAAAGGTTCGCATGATTTAGCAGGGAAGTGTTTACAGAAGGTCAAGGGACAGTATAACACTAGAACGTCAAGGGAGCGCTATTATACATACATTTATAGTTAGTGCTCACTAGAAAGTTGTAGCTCATCTGGATATAAGCCAGTTACTGTATCCTCATAATGCAAATGTGGCTTAGGTCCAGGGAGTGTTGAAGCGCCCTTGAGCAATACACTTATCGCAATCTTGTCATCAGAGAACTTCTTCAATGATGAAAGATAGAAAGTTTTTTTTATACTATGCCTGGGTTTCAGATGGCATCACAATATTTTATAAGCTAATAATATTAGTACAGATGGGGACAGCTAAAATAAATATTGATCAAATTCAGATCCGATTTTTAAAAGACATGCTCAGGTTCAACATTTGTGAATTCACCCGTTATATATTTGTTATAAGCAGAATGTAATAAATGAAGGAAAACTGCCTCTTGCTCTCCTCCGTCTGGGAGAATGACATCATCACATTCTAAATTCAGAAAAACACCAATTCGCAAAATGCAATATCTTATTTTAATATGTTAGGATGACTATTTTAACTAGTTCAGCATACATCGTGGTGGAAAGCATTTGTATGATTTGGCAGATTTTTACTGGAAGTTATTTCTGTCACAACGATTAAGCCAAGTGAGTGCCTTGCCCAAGGACACAAATTCCATGGTTATATTGCTTAGTCCATATATATGAGACTGTTGCTTTGTTTGTCTATTTGATATTATTCGCAACCTTGTCAGACTATTATCTGTGGAAAAAGACAAGCGTTCATTGATTACAGAAATACTCCTGGCATGAACATATTGGCTCCTTTTTCTTCCACCAAAGCTCAGTCACCCAACCCAAAGAACCAGTGTCAACCCAGTCATGCTCTGCTTTTCCAGCCAAGTTCTCCTAATGGCTTCACTGTGGGATCTGGAGGCCACAGGTGTTGTCCGAGCTGGAATCTAACCTCCAACCCTGTCACACACAATGGAAGGTAGTTATGGTGACTAGGTGACATAGGATCATACAGGTCCTGGCAGCTCCAAATGAGGAGCCGGACCAAAATGTGATAAACCTCATGGCTCGCAGCCCACTAATTCCAAGCGGAGTCATGGGCCACTTCACCAAAATCCACTGCAAATACTGGATTGTGCTATCACTGTTAGAGGTGGCAACCATTCTTTTATACTTTTTACGTTAGCTTATCTGTACAGCTGTTGTGGCTAAGAGTTCCCATACCATTGTGGTGGAAAGTAAAAAAGGTACAAAAGTAAAAGTACTGTAAAAATGTACTTTACATCTGTAAAATAAAGCACTTTGAGTGCCTTGAAGGTGGAAAATGCTATTTAAAAATGTAACCATTTACCATATGTGACCAAATAAAAACAGCTAGAGAATTTAAGAAATGTATTATATTGTTTCTGTTGAATTAAACTTTTTGATCTTAAAGTTTAATTGGGTACTTCAATGCTTTTACTTGAGTATTTTGTTTTTCTCCTGTATCTGTACTTATGCATAACAAAATTGAGTACTTTAATCCACCATTTTGTCACACTGCCAAAGCAAATAAAAACTTGGACTTCATCAGCCTCAGGCCAGCACTCGTGCAAAGCAACATGCTGCTACATCGATGTCTGCCCTCAGCCCAGACTGAAAGCCCAAAAGTTGTGTCTGGTGTCCCTCACATCATTCTGCCAGTCTCACATGAAGCCCCGTCGGATCCTGCCAGGGCTGAAGACACACCAACTGTTGGAGTCACAGGAAAAACTGCAGACGAGAATGTGTCTACAGCACAACAAAACTCCTGAAGCTGTTTTGTAACACAAACCAACAGAGCATTTGTATGCTGTGCACTTACTCCGAGCACAAGGGTCATGAGGTGGTTCCTCTTAAAGAGGCCTGTAAACGACAGGAGCTGCAGCTGAAAAAGACTGAGGCTAATACTGAGGAGATGATCAACATGGAGATAAAAATCAAAGAGCTGCGTCTCTCCATACAGCAAAGCAATGCTGATGCAGCAAAATAGATTGATGATGGAGTCAAAGCCCTCACTGCTCTGAAAGACTCTGTGGTTTGTGAAAAGACTCTCCGTTTCATTCAGAAAACTATTTAAAGACTGAAGCAAAGGACCAGGCCAAACGCTACATACATGAGCAGGAACAAGAAATCTCTGTGCTGAAGACAAGAAAAACTCTGAGGACAAACTTCACCTCCTCCAAAACATGCCAATAAACTCAGTTCCAACCACCAAAAACTGGACAGATGTCTCCATACATCCACTTTTGTACAGAGGCGCTGTGGCCAGAGCTTTGTTTCAGCTTGAGAATTAACTCAGCAAGACAGCCAAGAAGGTGTTTGAGGCTGAGCTAAAGAGGGCAAAAAGCTCTGATAAAGATGTCAAATTGGATTGGCATTCAGCACACCCTTTTCTCACAGTGTCCATTACTGAGACTGAGAATAGTGCAAGGTCGTGAGATAACATTTCCCCACGATATAGACAAGATGTTTGATGAACTTTTTGCCAAAGATTGTTGGTGTGTTTGTGGATAAGGGAGAAGGCCTCAAGTTCTTTTACAATGTTAAAGATGCCTCTTTGATCTACTCATTTACTGTTGATTATTTACCAGCAAATCTTAAGCTATTCTGCAGTCCAGGTTTTTATAGCCTAAAAAATTCTGCCCCTCTTATTACCTGCTCTTTATTCCTTTTCCTCCTGTTCAGTTACTAAAACGTTTAAAGTTAGTCAGAGCACCAAGTGACAGAGCTGGGAGTCCCAAACGTTTTCTCTCACTGCCCAACCTGCCTCTGCCCAAGCCGAACCAAAAGCACAGCTTTAATTTAAACATTAAAACTGCAAGTTAGGCCCCATACCTTTTAGGAATTGAGTTGATTTTTGTAGAACTGCATTTGAATGGACAATATTTTGGTAACCTTGACCTTTGAGGACACATGCAGTCTCTCGATGGATCCAAAATACATTTCCAACTTGGGGTTGGAAATGTAATTTGGTGTGATTTGATGCATGTTCAGATTTCTGTTCGTAATCAAATTCACCAAAATACATGTAAACAGGGCAGGTTATAGACTAGAAAATTAAAGGTTGAAACTATTTGCTGAGTTGTATATAATATATTGTGATTTTTATCTGTGAAAGGTGATCTGTAAATAAAGTCTTATTTACTTACTTACTAAACTCCACTCACACCTCTGAAAATTGTGAAAAGCACTTATAAAGTCATACCAGTGAATAATTAGGATGCTTGGAACGTCTAAAGGAAGTGAGGATTACTTTGGACCACTCCAAACCATTTAAAATGAACTAGTTCTATTTATCATGTTTTTCATGACAGTAAAAATCTGGTACAGTACCTTGGTACAGGTACAAAGATAAGTTGCAGTTGAGTACCATACCACACCAATGGCCAATGAGCACATAATCACACTATACACTCTGAAAAAATAAAAAGTGTGCATATTTTTCACATGAACTTGTATTTCTAAATATTGCCAAATGAATGCCAAAACTCTGTCTACATTTTAATGATTAACTAATTACAGTTGTGATTCAGTGGTCAAAGAACTGCACCAAATCATGTACATCAAACTACCTCCCAAAACAAAGTCAGATTTCATATTTTTCCACCGTGAACAAACACTCAAGGTCTGTCGGTGATGAAGAGGCACTCCCTCAACCTCCATTCATCTTGTTTCTGTCGTGTCCTCTCTGGATCTCTCTATCCCAGCCTCACGCGTGTCCCGTCACTGACCTCTCCTCCTCCTTTACTCTGTCTTTGAACTTTGACCTTTGGTCTGTTCACAGGTCATCATGGGGAACACACATTGATCTATGTCTGTGAGCGGAGGGGAGACTTTCACCAGACGTTTCCTGCAATAACTCAACTGCATGACTCTGATGAGAGAGGAGAAAATTGAACTTCATTGCACAAGTAGTAAAAAGTTAATTGTTGGATTGGACTGGGGGAAATTGAAGATTACACTGTAGAGCAGGGGTCTCCAAGCTTTTTCCTCCGGTGAGCTACCTTTACACAACAAAAATGCCAGAGGGACTTCATGACCTTGGTAGGGCCACCCATGGCAAACAGGTCCTAGGTGATGGATCAGACTAGGCCAGTTGCGTCGCCAGGATTGGCATTGCGAGGCCCCACCCTGAAGCCAGACCTGGGGTGGGGGCCCGACAGGAGCGTATG
>KN482901.1:22971-40614 GCA_000787095.1 Periophthalmodon schlosseri | reverse complement strand
CCGGGCGCAAGGGCCCGGCCACCAGACGCTCCAGTCGAGCATAGCCCAAAGGAGCAACGTGGGGCCATCCTCCCGTGGACTGACCATCTGCAGGAGCATCTGTCAGTTTCTGACGCATAAACTGGCTCTGGGGACATGGAATGTCACCTTGCTGGAAAAAGGAGGCTGAGCTTGTGTGGGAGGTTGAGCGTCAGCCTCTCCTCCACACACAGTTTGGGCTATGGAACCTAACTCCTTAAGAGGGGTTGGAATCTCCACTTCTCTGGCATTGCCTGTGGGGAGAGGCAGCGAACTGGTGTGGGTTTGCTTAATGCCCCCACAGCTGTGTTGGAGTTCACCCCAGTGAACAAGAGGGTTGCGTCCCTGCACCTTCGGGTAGGAGAAAGGTCTCTCACAGTTGTGTCGGGCTGCGGGCCAAACAGCAGTGTAGAGCACCCAGCCTTCTTGGAGTCCCTGGGAGGGGTACTGGACAGTGCACTGACAGGGGATGCCGTTCTTCTACTGGGAGACTTAAAAACTCATGTGAGTGACAACAGTGACACCTGAAGAGGGGTGATCGGGAATAACTGCCTCCCCAATCTGAAACCAAGCGGTGTTCGGTTATAGGACTTCTGTGCCAGCCACATAACGAGCCCCATGTTCCATATAAGAGTGTGCATCAGTGCCATCAGTGTCATCTGACTTATATGGCTGCCAGTAGCTGTGGTGCCTGATGCCGTAGCAATCCCCGAAACCGGTGATGGTCGCTGGAAGTAAGAGATGTGGGATGAAGATCAGCTCCCCCAAATCCGAGGCCTTGGTTCCCGACTGGAAAAAGGTGGCGTGACCTCTCCAGCTGTTTGGAGTGTCCCTTCCTCAAGTGGAGGAGTTCAAGTATCTCGCGGTCTTGTTTACGAGTGAGGGAAGGATAGAGTGTGAGACTGACAGGTGGATTGGTGCAACGTCTGCAGTGATGAGGTCACTGCACCGGACTGTTGTGGCAAAGAAGGAGCTGAGTCGAAAGACAAAGCTCTCGATTTACCGGTCAATCTACGATCTGCTTGGATGGGGGTGGAGAGCTACTGGTAGTTCCCAAGCTACAGGTTGGAGAGCCCTGCTGGAGAACAGGCTTTGTCGAGCCTGTAAAGGTCAACGGCGGCAAAGTGGTTATTCATACAGTTACTTGAAAAGTAATTTGACCAAATGCAGTAATTATTGACACTTTACTGGCAGTTCCCAGAGCCTCCAAAATGTTCTTTTGATATTACAGGCACTAGCATGATTTTTACTAATAGATTTGATTTGCCATAACCACAATTGCTACGTGTTGTCAAAGGTAGCTCTGTGATGCAATCCATCTTTTAAATGTCAATGTATTTGTAACATAAGGATTGCGTATGTTTAACAATAGCCCATATGTTCAGGGTATCAAACATGGCATGCTAGCAGATGCCTCACAGTATGCGCTTATCCGCGGGAGCCTGTCTGAGCTAGAAGAAATTGCATTATTGTTGAAACGGATTAAGCTTTGGTTTCCAGTGATGCTTACCAACCACCCATTTGTTCTTTAGAATAATGTCATTTCTTAATATCTTTTGCCGGGAAGCATTCGGTGGGAAGAAAGTGCACTGTAAGTTAATTAAATCTGGAACATTTCTGATTATAATCGCCGGCTTGAGAGGTAACAGAACGAAACGAAAACACTAATTTCTCCACTCTTGGCTGTCTAAATAGAAGCTGCTAAATGTACGTGTTTCATTTGCTCTGAAAAGTCCGCCCAATAGTGCTTCAAAAGACTAAACGTTGGCTTTTTAAATTAGATACTCCACCATCAGTTTTATCAGTGATTGCGTTACTCCAAATCACACTCTCATCGCGCTTAATCGAGCAAGAATTGGACACGTGAGAAAAAATAATTAAGAGGCCCTTTTTTGCCTCAAAGAAATTAATTTATAAAGAGGAGAGACTGCGGACCCTTTCACGTGTATAGTTTGGAGTACCATTCGTCTCAGGTAATTTTTTCTTCCTCGCTGAGAACAAAATGAGGAGAGAATTTGAAGTGAACAAGGTGCTTTTTGGTCAGTCTTGAAGGGCAGAACATTTTGACCAGATTACAGCTTAATTTTATTTTTTCTGTTTTTTAACAACAGCGCAATGACGTTTTAAAGTTTCTGAAAACTGTTGACTGCATCTCACAAAATTCTGTCCTTGGTCAAGAAATTTAAAACAATATTGGCTAATTGCAAAGACAAAGCCTGTGATGCAATATACTCCCTTAAAATACACCATGAAACATTTGCTAAAGCGTCATTTCTAATGGCGCATAATTCTGAAACTGGCCTACCACTTGGCGCCTTGATAATCACACATGTCTGTAAATAAACGAGTGTGCTATGCTGTTTCTACGGCAACCACTAACAACCTCCATAGAACAGTGGAAATTCTTAAAGCTTTGAACCAGTTTAAAACATATTTTACCCATCTATTTAGTTCTGTATGCTGTCATTTATTTATCCATAAACATAAGTTTTTACATTCTATTTTGATCATTCAAAAAAACACACGCTTTCAATGCTAACAGCTTTGGTAATTGCTGTTCTTTTTACACCATAAATACATCTTTTTTCATGTCTTTATTCTAAGATTCTTTTTTCAGACCAAAGTTTAGTTTGTTTTCATACCTGACAGTCATGTGATGTTGCTATGACAGCCCCATTTGCAGTCCAGCTTCTTCACGGCAGTATCCCAGGTGTGTGAGAGGAAAAAAGCCCCCTCGTCCAGGTGCATAGTCCCATGAGTCCCCAATTTCAATTGCCTCCTTAAAGCGACAGTATGTAACTTTCTGAAGGTGGAAAGTCAGCTGAATAATTCCATGAGTTAAAGTTAAAACTATACTTCAGAACATTCCTCGTGGAGATAGATGAGTTTTACGTCATACTGTGGAGGATTATAACCAAAACAACATTTCCTTTGAAACAAGCAGAAGAAGGCCAATTGAGAGTCCGATGTTTTTCAGTGCGATAATAACATGCAAAAAAAAACATGATTTTATTTTAGTTGGCAAAAAAGTTACATACTATGGCTAGAATCTTACCTGGATTTGAACAGAATGTAGAAGCTTCAATCCAGCCACGATGTCAGATCAGAAATGACCAATTTTAGTTGTTCCTGTTCTCCTTTGTGTTTTGTTGCTCGTGTGCACGCCTTCGCTGTTTCCCTCTCACATTCTGTCCTATGTTCCTTTTTTCGTGTACTGAAAGCCCTGCCTGTTTCCCTGTTTTATCTCAGGATATTTTGTATATGACATTAAATTTGTGCTCCAGTTCTATTGTGTTTTTTGGGTCGACATCATGTCTTTGTTTCACTGTTAATTAACAAGCGTTCATCCTTGTCCACTGGCTTTCGAAGGAGCTTGCCAGTCCACTAAGTCATATCTAACATTAAAAAAAATTCTTTGAGTGGCTGTAGCCTCAGAATTCATGATTTATTATAAGCCTATTGAGTGGTACACTGCTGGGGTCGCAAATGGAACAAGTTCTCACAGCAGCAGATTGTAAAGGCTTGGACAGGATGTAAAGTTGCCTCTGTGAATGGATTTTCAAAAGTGGAGGCGTGATACCGTACAGCCCTGTCACGCAGCCAGGCACTACTTTTTGGTATCTATGGATGGTAAACCATTGCTATTCCAATGCATTTTATAGCAGAAGAGATGAGTAGGGTTTATTTAACTGTTTCTTTATTTAAACTTATCAAAACTAGTCAAAAATATAGAAACAATAAAATAATCAGTTATAGCTTTTAGACAAAATTGTTGGTTTTCTGATCATAGATTTGATAAGTTGTTTGTAAAATGCAAAATTAATTTACGTAACGTCACTAAAGTTGTGGTACTACTTCAAATTAGGAAATTGTTTGAGGAGTACTGTTAACTACTCACACTGCGCTCACCTTCATCCACTCACCTTAATACTGGCTGAGTGGTTAGTACTGCCACCTCAATCAAGAAACACGGTTGGAGATGGGTCCCCTGGGCGTTGCACTGCGGTTGCCCACTGCTCATGACAGGTTGCTCCAGCAGCACTGAAGGATTGGTCAAAAGCAGAGTAATATTTGTTCTCTACGGGCACAATTGCTGTAGAATAACTTGAAGTAGCCTGAGAGTTGAAAGAAGAGACATGAGTTCCAACGCTGGAAAAGTTTATTTACCATCGGTACCCAGGGACATGAACCCTCAAGCTATTGTGATAGTATTGTCCAGTCCAGTCCAGTCTGGCTATGTTTTGTTTGTAGGGAGTATTATACCACTGATGATGTAGGGCCAGATAACAAGGTACAACACAAAAAAAGGACTTTCTTTAACAACAATGAAGTGTTCCTTAACATTTAAAACCTTAAAACTTTATTGGTGGTTTTCAGATTTTATTTTTTTTTATTGCTCATGCCATTTCATTTTGTTGGCATCAATTTAAAGAGTCAAAAACAAAATAACTAACATAAATACAACTGTTATGTTCGAGAATGTGATGATGTCATACTCCAATATGGGGGAAAAGAGCCAGTTTTTCCTAATAATTACATTGTACTTTGTCATGAAATATTCTAAAGGTAAATGCACAAATGTTGAACTTGTTAATTTCTATTACTGACGAGACGTAAAAACTCACTTTACAGGAAAAATGCGCATTTACACAATACTAATTTTAGCCGTCTTCCATCTGTATTAAATATCACAGGCTTATATAATGTGGTGATATCATCTGAAACACAGAAATATTTAACTTAAATACTCATGGGTCAGAACGAAAATCCCCAACTGTTGTCATCTGAAGGACCTGGTCTGAGAAGCTAGAAATGTATACTGTCCTCAGCCAAATTTCACATGCAGAATAATTTACAGTACATTATAATACGGAACATCAGCCTTATACTTAACCATTCAGCCCCCATACTCTCAGTCAAATTCCTCGTGAGCGCCCCCTCCCCTCACACAGTGGCGACACGGTGGTCATTGAGCTCCATCAGTACGACCCCGTGTCTCTGTGATGAGAGTAAATCACTACCAGTGTCACCTGTGATGTTTCCATTTGCCACAGCTCACTCGCCCCGAGCTCAACGTGAGACCGCCGCTGACAGAAGGGCGCTGAGTGAGAGAGCCACGGGAGAGGGTGACGACTATACCCCTGCATGTGAGGCCCCGGGCTGAAGGAAGGGGGGGAGCGGGGAGACCGGGGTACGCAGAGGCCCCGGTGATGACGGATGTCCAGGTGGCCGACCGTGAGCGCGGGACGGCCCATTAGCAGATGGAGTCTGGAGGTTGGAGCGTGGTGGTGGTGTGGGTCAGGGTGGGACTGAGCACAGCTGAGAGGAGTTGACAATGTAAAATTCAAGCAATACATCTTGAATAAAAATCTGTTTTTTGCAAGTTTTTTTATTTGTCTGTTTGTTTTTTTTTGTTTTATAATTTTTTTATTTTTTTTTTTGCATTATTGTCAATTTTATGTTGTCATATTGCAATGCCTTACCTTATAAGCTTTTACAAAAAAAAAAAAAAAAAAAAAAAAAAAAAACTTTTACAAAACACGCTCATGACCCCAAATTTCATTCATTGATTTTTGCATAAACATATAAAAATAAAACTGGGAACTACAAAGCTTAATTTAAGTGTCGTCAATTTTTTGTGTGATTAAAATGTTCAATTATCAGAAAAAAATGTAGAGGAAAAAAGTAAGCTTAGTTACATCACATTACATAATGAATTAATTAATTCACTGCCATGTAACATAAAGTGAAATTAATTAATTCACTGCCATGTAACATAAAGTGAAATTAATTAATTCACTGCCATGTAATACAAAGTGAAATAAAGAATGAATAATTAATAATAATAAATCCACTATATAATACAATGTTTGTTTAAGACTATATTAGAATTGTTTTGTTTTATTTCATTATTTCGTTGCACTTAAGAATGTACAGAATATTTACCTCAAGAGGTGTTTCGATAGGATAAGGGTTTGTTTTATATGCTACTGTCTTCATCAAAGTTCCATGACTGCTATGTAAAGTTCCACAACTTTACATAGCAGTAAGTGTACAGTAAGTGTTTATTGAACTATTTATGTACAGAAATATATTATACTGTCTCAAATGTTATCCTCAGGTGCATAATGGAAATCTCTGCATTGAAAAATTGAAGAACTGAAGTTAAATTGGCTCCATGAACCCCCAGTGAGTCCATCCAACAGGAACAAATTACTTTTATTCACTCGGTCTTACATGTGGAGTAATGTCACTATGGGTCTGAATTTTACTTCCTTATGAAATGATTTTACGTTAGATTGTTTAAAAAAAAACAAAAAAAACTTTCTGAACTTTGGCAGTCCCTCAGTGGAACCAGTCTGTCCTCACCACAGCCCAGGGGCGACCCAGGCCAAGGTACCCGATCCTGGGTCACCTCCTCTGGGACAGATATGGTCCTTCAGAGCCTCCTTTGTGAATGTTCACTAATAGTTTAACCACCTGACACTTACTGGGAACGCGACACAACTGGATTTGGACAACAGTTCACACGTTTTAAGGGGTTGTTTTCCCAATACAGATTTTTTTGTAAAAGCAGCTCTTAGCGTCAAAATGAGACCGTTGTGTCCTGTCTACGTCTAATTATAAAACATTGATACTGTCATTGTCCATGAACCAGGAACCTGTTAGCATGCTAGTTGTTGTTAGCAGTGACATGACACCGAACCTTCGCTATGAACTACTTACTCTGAAGTCAAAAGTTACAAAACTCATCGCGGTGAATAACTAGGATGTTCATGCATAAGGTAAATGAGGAATAACTTTGGACCACTGCAAACCGTTTAAAATGAACTAGTTCTGTTTTCACATTTTTAACGCGGTAAAATTAGGTAGACGACGGCGTGGAGTTTTAAGACGCCGTACTTTTACTTTTACTTGTATAATATATTCTGCGGTGTGCTTACTTCAGTAAAGTTTCCCATTTACCCAACGCCTTGTGAAACCGCATACTATGGAATTAAACTATATATTTCAGTGGCTCAGTCCAAAACACCTGCCAGGTCAAAGCAACAGCCAACAATGGTACAAACATATAATTTAACTCCTGTGAACTTCTAAGCACTTTCGCTGCACTTTCTTCAAAATTCCAACGAGAAAACTAAATAAATCGTTGACATTGAAGAAGTAAACACAGCGTCTTTGTGAGTCGTGCCGAGTCAATATTGGCCGTGACACTTATGTTTTGTCTGGGCAGAGGTTAAAAACAACCCATTACCCCAGACTAACTCCCAAGAGTCCACAATGTGAGAATACTAGTGTTGTCACGGTACTAAAATAACTCAATTTTGATATTAAGGAATAGACTCGATACTCAATACTGATTCCACCATGATAATAAAAACACTTACTTTAAACAATAGAATGTGATTTTCAACATTAAACCATAGTACTTTCTTTTATATTACCGCGTGGTTTTACATCTGTGTAATCCCTCAGTCGTCCAGGTAGGTTCCATAGTGGTCCGTGGTCCTATATTAGTCTATGCGTCTTATACTTCTTCTGATACAGCTCAAGATTATTCTAAAACTATCCAGGAAAGGTTCAGTTCTGTTCTGTGAATGAGACTTTTTTGTATTGAAACATGTTCAAATGTGTACCTAGTTTTGATACTAGTTTTATCGATTAGTATCTGATTTTATATACTTTTGACAACCCTAGAGAATACTCCATGTGACATAAACATCTGATGTATTTTTAGTGGTGCACAAAGTGGTGCTCTGGACTTGCAGTATCTTCTCCAAGGCGCACTGTTGCTATGGGAATAAGACGATTTGTTGAAGAGGCTTCATCAGATATGGCTCCGAGCCCCGGGTTTGTTTCATTATCAACCTAAACCTGGCAAAAAGTTACGAAAAAGTCATGTAATTTATTAGTCCTGATGTCTTCAAATTAGGTTAATGGAAGTCCAATGGAAGAACTGATGCTTTTTTTACCATGTAATAAAAAGTACTGCACGAATATACAATGCAGATTTGATAGATTTTCTGCTTTTACGTATGACTAAAGGTACACTAATATGACTTTCCTGGTGGATCATCTGCCGCCTGCTTGTTTCCATGGAGATGTTATTGCTTTGACTTGAACGTTCCACAGTGTGGCATTAAACGTATTTATTTCACATTTATTCAATTACAACTCTTTTGGTGCTTTATGCTAATGTATTCTTACAATGAGTGGGGTTGCCTCTCCACAGATCTGACCTGTACCTTGGCCTGGTGGTGTCTCTTGACAATCTCCATTAATCAGTGGTGGACCATGTCCTCGGGACCAGGGCCAACAGCCCATATTTACAGATACAGTTCGTGGGCCTACAGATGCCAAAGCGACTATAAACAGCCTCTCAGCCTGTGCGCTCACCTGCGCTGGAGGAGGCACTGAGGCAGGGCTGAGCCAACCTGGTTTAATGCACGCAGAACACATGCACTGCTGATTCTCCACAAATCAAAACATGCACACACACCACCATCAACAACTGGACACAACTGTAATGGAAACGTTTTAACTTTATGTTTTTTCATTAGGCTTTAATCCACACATAGACCGTATGTTACCTCCAGCACCTCACTCACCGCTGCTGTCTTCACCAGACGGGTACTTTCACTTCTGTTTCTCCATCCAATGTGTTTATTCTATTATTTTAATAGATCCATGGTTCATTCATTCTGTGCTCCGTGTGGTCCATGTGTCAGTAAACCCTTTGCTGGAAGCCCGCTTGTTTTAGATGCTCTTTTGAACGTTTCAGGACCACTAACTTAGGTAACAAACATAAACTGCTCATCTTAAAAAAAAAGAAAAAAAAAAGAAAAAAAACAGAAAGTCAAAATTAGAGCATATTCTATCTTTTTTTCAAACTCCTCCAAAGTGAATGGCAGACTAAGTTAGTGCGAGTCAAACAATCTGGCACCAGTTGGTGGCCTGTGCAGTCCTGACATGACAGGGCCAGGCCCAGCGCTGGGCACAGCTGACCTGGGCCAATGCACCAGTGCTGGTGTCTTCCTGTCAATCAAAGCAGACAGAAGTCCCAAGGAAAAAGAGTGCATTTCTAAACGTGAAACTCCCAAAATAACACCAAATCCAATCGTATACATTAGTTTTCTGTTCACAGAATATGAATCCTTCATATATGTTGTGTTTTAGAAGAATTTTAGATATAAAAAATACAAAATTGTGATTTAATTGATGTAATAAAATCATTTGTTTGACATTTTTTTGCTGAAATGTCAGGGCCAGCAGAGAAGGCCTTGCTGGCCCTGACAGCACACCACTGCCATTAATACCACATTATTAGACAATCTAGGCAAAGCAATAACAACTCTAAGGAGACAAGTGGACCCTCCACTAGAAATGTTACATAATCCACCTTTAAAGCACTATAATTAAGATTAATTAACTTCATTTTGGGGTGTGCGTGTGGTCTGGTGTTCTTTTCAATACTCTGGTTTACCTTTCTAAAAATACATAGTAGTATCTCAAGCTGGATTGCACTTAACCCATCGGATGGGTCAAATGCAGATAAAGAAAAAGTCTACACATGCATTGTTCAAACAGTGACTTCTATTGCTTTTACCAGTGAAGTATTTTTGACTACAGTACTTTTTTTTTTTTTTCATTTTTGACAGTCTGAGTTAACCAATAGTCAATGGTTGCATCATTTATTCTTATACGGGGACCACAGAGTTATTAAAAAGTTCATTAAAATGCTAAAACTGTCCCTGTTTATTTTAATAACATTATAAACTCAGTACACTCATTAGCATATTGTACGAAACATAATATGAAAAAGTTTGAGCACAATCATTTTTAAGTTGTGTCCTTAGAAGGCCCTTACTGTCCCTTCATCATTGTACACTCCTCGCAGCAGCAGAACCATCAACCATCTCAGCCTCTCAATCTCCTTCTCACCACCACATTTCACATTGTCCATGATCAGCTTGGTGCTATTGAATCAACATGTCTACAGCCAATCCTCTGTTAGTAAAAGCATGTGGTTTAGAGCCAAGTTTAAACTTTGGAAGAAGAAATTGGACTATTTTTGTGTTAAATGGAGTGTATCCAATTTTTTCATGTGATAAAGTAACATTTGTTTAGCCTCAGTACATATATTTTGCAAAAGCTGCTGTTAGGACTAAAATAAGTCTGCTGTGTGCTGTGTGCATCTAATTATAAAACATTTTAATCATCGGCAAACCAGAAAGTTATTCTTGTGCGAGGTTAGCATGTTGTTGTTAGCATTACTGTGACAGCAAAACTCCACTCTGGCTTCTGAAAGTTGTGAAAAAATAATAAAAAATTTGCTGGATCGGATATATCGGCTTCCAAATATCGGTTCAGCTGATATCCTCGTTGGACTTATAAATTGATGTAATAAGACTAGTCATTGGCCCAGAAATTCTCATGTTTGAACTTTTACTTTACGACAAAGTTGCTCTGCAGTTGCTTGCGAGAGTTACATTTGGATCAGTTCTGTCCTATTTTAGTTTAGTTTAAAGGAAACAAATGCTGTTTTCAGCTTCTGCTCTCGTATCGGTTGATATTGGGTATCGGCAAATGCTTAAAGCTAAAGAATCAGAATTGGCATCAGAACAAAAAAATCTGGATCGGTACATCACTAATTAGGATGCTAGGAATACGTTAACAAAGTGAAGATATTGTTAAGACCAGTTTAAAAAGAATAAGTACTGTTTTGTCCATGTTTTAAGACAGTAAAAATCAGGTACAGCCCCTTTAAATAGTGCTGACTAAATGTTCGTAAACCATATTCAAAGCCATTTTATGTGTTTACAATAATTGCCCGCAGCTTTACCTCTTGCCAACCAAAAATAAAAATTAAATGCATACCACAACAAAAAGCAATCCTCCCATTATTTCACTGAAACTCCTTACAATTACACGTCTCCGAAGTCTAGAGGTCAAAAATATGGCAAACAATCCAGGTCTTGAGCAAAAACTGCACTTCACTTCGCTCCCTAATTACACTAATGGAAGCCCCATTGTGGGAGTGGGAGCGTCCGAACAGGCAGCTGAAGGCGGGACGGTCCACTCCAGTTAAAGGCCCCCATTGTCCCGCTAAAACCCTGGCTTAGACTCAGCGCGGCACAGCCTTTGGAGTAATTAGTTTAGCTTTCTCTTCGCTTCGCCTGGTGCCAGGAGAGGTCCATGCCCAGTGAAAGGTGTCTCCGCGGGGCTAAATGAGGCCCGGATCGTCTGGTCTGGTAAGGGTCCCGCGGAAGAATCCCTAGGCTGTAGTTCCGACATGCTGCGACCAAATTGGACATGGGGGAGTCGCGGTATAGAGAAGCCTGCAAAGAGTGAAGGGGATCTAATTACAAAGGTTATGGAAGTGCATGGTACTTTTCACACCGCCACGGAAAGCAGACCACCAAGACGTATAACTCTTATTGAAAAAGGCCAAGAATTAATTAAATCCACAGGCAGAAAAAAAAGCTTGACATATGCTTTTTAATCACAGAATGAATAGGATTAGTGACATCAAGACAAATCATTTCACATGCGCTTTCAATCATGGAGGGTACAGTTACTGACACAGGGAGAATTGTTGCGTAGGAAATCTGTCTCATCTGGAGATTAAGTTGGCCGAAAGAATCCGTAAACATATTTGTGAGTACCGCGGCGGTGCACAGCGCCCGAGGCTATGCACAAATCGGAAAGCAGTCTGACCACAACACAAAATGATTATTGGCTTATGCTGTTGGAGGTGGTTAACAGTGTCTGGCTTTGTTGAGTTGATATTTTAAATTGGCGCTGAAACTGTTACAATATGACATAATGTTATCAAGGCTGACTTGTGCCGACGTAAATATATTCTGGTATCAAAGTGGCTTATCAAATCCTTATGTGGATGCTTAATCAAGTGACCAACAAAAAGTTTTAGTTTTTTCTCTTTTTTTAAGTAAAACTGAACTTTAAAAAGAAGAATGCCACTTAGCATAAACAGTGTTTCAGGTCTAGAGCTTTTTTTGTCTCCACATATGTAAGGTGAAATGCCATACTATGAAACATTCCACGCACAGCACTATTCCAATTCTCCATCGAGACAAGCAGGTGGCAGACCCTCCACTTTTTGGTGCCAAATACCAGACATGAGGATCAAAACCAAACATATACAGTAAATACACAAGAGCCTCTACGGTTTTATTAGATCTCTGGAGTTCCTCTCTGTTTTCCTTGACCCTTGACCCCTGCTTGGTTTTTGTCCTTTTTCTTCCCTCCGGTACTTTTTTCCCACTGTGGATGTTGTCTTTACGAGGCGGGCTCTTCACACCTCACTGAACAACCTCAATCCCTCACCCCAGCCTTTGCCCTGTCTGAAAGGATACCCTCTCCCCTCATTTAGCCTGGCTGCAAACGAAAAGAACCCTTAAATAATCTCTTCTTGCTCTAATCACAGGGACTGTACCCAAGTTTGCGTTTTGTTTTGTCCCCTCGCCTTGATTCGGTTGGCATTCGCTTGGCAAGGTTCGCCACCCGGGGGCTTTTTAATTTGCTTCGCTATTGACTCTCCGTTAATTGGGTTGAGGAGATCCAGATTTCCAGACCTTGGGATCGCGCGGACTTGAAGCGGCATTGTGTTTGGCGTGGCCCGCTGCGACGCAAAGCCGGTGAAAAGAAAGAGGGAGGAGAGGGAGAAATGAGGAATCGGATTTTGGTCTCAGAGAAGAGGGGAGATAACAGTGTGGAGGTATAGGGAGGGTGTTAATCAAGAGTCCGTAGCTTCTGGCGCTGTTCTGATTGGACGATGGCAGAGATGAACAGGTCCCCAAACACCTTTCTATCAATCTGATACAGAGGATTCGTCTGGAATTAGCATGTGATCGGAATCTCAAGTGCTAGGGAAAACAAGGTGTGAATGTTACCAAGGATTTAGTGGATTAATGCCATGGAGACAATGGGTTCTTGTGGTGCACACTGTAATGCTTATTTACATTCATTGTAATGTCATTTCGAAGAAGGTTTCTAATCCACCTTTAATATTCTATAATTGAAAAAAGACAATCAATATGCAAGAACACCCCAACTCTTTAATATTATAGCTCAGGGCTTCAGAGTTATGGCAGATTAGGATAATTGCCATAGCAGTTCACAAATCAAAACACAATTTCTCAAAATGGCGTCTTGTTTGTCTCCATTGAGATGTTGCTTTGCCTGTAATGTCCTATAGCAAGCTCAGCGGAGATAAGCAAGTGAATAATTGTAAATATTATTGTGACCTATCGTGTTATTATGAAGGGAACCAACTTTCCGTGTCAGTGCTGAATGAATGATCGACCAAATTGAATAGCAACTCTCAAGTTCGCGATACTTTCAAAAGCATTATTCTTAGTGCAATGCTCCTTCAATGTTGTGACTCCTGAGAATTAAAAGGACAAAACTCAATTTATTGTGGCACAAACCAGCCACAAGATTTACTGCTAGCCATAAATCATTACCATTATATTGAATACAACCCATCTGTTTGCCATTTTAACCCAAATTATTATCATATATTTATTAAATCTTCCCACAGTTGCAATTGGATTTCCTTTTGTGCATCTTATAGTTGGTCAATAGTCATTTGTGGGTCTATCAAAGGTCAGGTTAAAGTTCACTACATTCAGATCAATCACATGCTAGCTAAACGCCGGTCACATCTGCCTATTAGCATCCATTGTCTGCTGCGTGGGTGGCTGAGTGGCTAGTCCGGGAGATTTAGCAGACTGACTGGAACAAATGAAGTGTCCCAGGCCAGAGAACTTGGGTGCTTAAGTGTGTAATCATTCGCCGGCCTCCCCACAGACAAGTCAACAGCACCAGAAAACATCGAAATCCGTCGCAATTCCGAAACGCAGCCAACGGGAATCTCATTACTTCACACGTCGATGGTGCGACATTCCGGAGCGAGGCACGGATAGGTCCTCAGTGGATTTAACCGGATAATAGTATTGGTTCCACATCAAGAAAAACCCGTGGTAAATGTCCGCAGTCTTACCCAGTTCGAGTAATTATTCCTTAGGCTACCCAGGCAACAAAAAGTAGAATTGATTTCCCATTACATGAGACGAAGGTCCTGCTGGGGAGGTCTTGACAGGGTGAGCGGGCAGAAGGCAGAAGTGGTAAACCGGAGGAGTAGTGGCGGAGAAGCCGGTATCGATGTGATCCCATGGTCCATTTGCCAAAATAAAGACGACACGCTGTGGTTGTTCCACTCTGGCCCCGGAGAGGTGTCTGGTCCTGGTCGCAACAGGGGCAAGAGCCAAGGGTTCCTACGGTAACAATGATGGATGTTTACGATTTGTACATATTTGTCTTTTGCCCACTGACTTACTTGCCCATTGAGTGACTTTTTAAAGAGGGGGTTTTACGCAAAATGTATTTTTCTTAGCTTTATACCATGTTCCCTCTTCAAAAAGGGGTTTTAGTCATTCATGCGTGTGTGAGTATTTTAGCGATCTCTCCCGGGCCCTATTCGAACCCTCCTTACGGTTAGCTGTAAGATTCTGTGCTATGCTCTACCCTCAAGCCTACGTTGTCCATGCTCCCACACGACAGTTCTCCATAAATATACAAAAACATGATACAAAATTGTTCACAGCAACTTCACAAACCTGATGCGATGTGCGGAGAACAATCGGAGGGGAGACTCAGAGCATCAAAAACAAAAGTGAATCTCATAAGACATGCGAATACATTGTTAACTATAAAAGGTAGCATGGTGATCTAAATATGTTATGTGTTAACAGTTAATACTCCATAGAAGTAAAATACCCCCTCTTTAATGTAAATCAACTTGAATTAAACACAATATTGTGTATATTGTGTTTGAAACTGTATAATTTCAGTCTCCTCTTTATTATTCTCTTTAATTTTGCACTCCACTTGACACATTGCACCTACCTTATAAAATATAATATAACAACTTGTAATAACATTGTAACTTTTGGTGTTAGAGGGTTTGAATCACTTACAGACCGTCTGTTGTGTTACGGTGCATTGGGCAAGGTCATTGATAAAATGCTTCAAGAAGAGCATTTTGAAATCAAAGTAATTTTCCTGGTTTGCATCATTTTGACAATAGCCACGTTGCTAATGTTCAAACATTTTCTGTCCTCACTGTTACCAGCAGAGGGTGTCAGACATGCAATCCAAGTGTTCAAATTGAAAGTAACTGCAGCAAAAGATACTGTCCCTTCATATAACATATTTTAGTCATGAAATCCAAACTACAATAAAAACTGTGGCCTTAGGTATATTATATTTGCTCTGTGTAGTTTGATGGAGTGTATGTCACCTGGTATTCTCCATGGACATTATTATTATTGCGATGCCTGGAAAAATAAAATCCGCAATACGACATTAAACTATCTTCATGGAGGTTTCACTACTGGGCCAAACGGCAGGTCTATGGAGAGGCAAGTCTGATCACTGTAAGAATGCATGTTTTTCAGGATATTTTTGAGAAATGACATCCACATTTAAATAAATGCTAGACAGAAACGCATAATGCCGTACTGTGGAACATTCCAGGAAAAGAACAAGCACATGGCAGTCCTTCTATCAAAAATGTTGCGCAATACACCTTTAAAACCCATGATAGACCTAGGCCTAGTATGAATTCTGCTCGTACTGTTACAGTGACACGCGTAGCAGGGATGTCTAAAGCCTGGAGCTCTGAGCAGTGGGATTTTATTAGGAAACTACAGCCACGTGTACTACTATACCTGCCCAGCACCGAATCCATCCGCGTGAGCCGTACCCAGGGGCGCGGAGAGGTTAATCAACAGGGCAGAGACAATGAGGGGAGAGGAGGAGGAGAGTGTCCAAAAGCAGAACCAAGGACAGCACTGCGACCTCCAACTGCGAAACCAGCCAACGTACAAGGACGAACAGGTTGTGGCGGGTACGTTGGGGAAGTATACGGTATAGCTGCGATTTGGGATACATATGTGGACTGTTCACTCGTTATGATCAGAGTGTAGCCTATTATTTGAGTATATCCATGAGCTTCAGGAAAAATTAGGACATTTGCCATAGCAACTAACAATTTAAAACAAAATAGCGTATATTTTGGTTAAAAAAATCCTCAAAATATTGCAGGAAGCTGGAACCCATTACTAGTTCCTAAAATGTACATTGTGAGTTATATGTTGCTTATAGTTCACAGCTGAAAAAATGCAAGTACTATGTAACTTTTCTGGTCAAGGGTCGGCCATCAGCTTGTCTCCATGGAGATGTTACTGCTTTGCCAAGAATGTTCCACTTTATGGCAATTAGAGTATCTATTTCTGTGGAGAAGCAGGTGACCAGGTTACAGGTCAGATCTGTGGAGAGGCAAGCCTGCTCACAATAACAATGCAGGTTTTTAAGAATGTCTGAGCAATCGTACTTTGGAACATTCAAGGCAAAGCAATGACATCTCCATGGCGTGTGGCAGTATCCCCCCACCCTAAAGTTAACACCCATCGGAAAATTCTTTGCACCTTTAAGTTTGATAATAATCTTTTCACACCATTTCTTTGTCTCAATTTAAACCTCCAGAGCTAAAACTGAAAATAGGATCAAATCAGGTTTAAACAATGATTAAACTAGGCCTAGAAAGGAACCAGACCAGGCGTAAACTAGGTCTTAAAATGGTCTTCCCCATAGACGAACAAAAATTTGGACTTGGAATTTTGGCTTCCAAGGTAAAAAATGCTGAGAACCACTGATCTGGCGAGGCACCTGGAACAATACAATACATAACTGTTAACAAGCTGAATTCTCACAGGGAGTATCACAAAACATAAGGTAATTATTATTAAAATAACTGTCTGCACTTTATCATAGTGCGTGTCAACTTGATATTCCTGCATGGATTTTGATTTTTAACAGACTCACCCACTTACAAACCATGTACAGTGATTAAAATGACCTACTATAAGTATATGAAACACAAGGTACATATGTCACAAGTGTCAAGTCCCATAGCCGTTTTCCTCTGGCGCCTGATCACTTGTCCATCAGCACCAATCCATTTCCATTCCACTTTGCGCTGCAGGGCTATCATTAGGTAAGAATGCATCGACTCAGCCCTGCACATTATTGGCTGGCCGCTCGGTGGACTACAAAATGGGATATATTGGGTGAACTTATTTAGCTTTAAATCGAGTCGAAACCCAAGGAAATGGAGGAGACATGCTTTGAATGCGTCTTAGTCCGTCCAATGTTTTCACTGTATTTTTCAGTCCAAATGTTGAAGGAGTAACACTAGGATATAATTATTGCATATTGAGGTTTGCTCTACGGACCATTGTAGCCACAGAGAGCCAAGTTTCAGTGTACGGTCAGTGCAGCTGCAAGTCAGACCATGTTCCAGTTTTTACAAGACAAGGAGGGCCTTTACTGTGGTGGTCCAGAATGTCCAATGCAAGACTGACCATGTAACTATGGCATTTGATTCCTAGCAGGATAATGACAAGGAAGTTCTACCAATATGTGGCAAAATGAGCAATATGATTTCAAATGCTTAACACCAATACATCATACAGTTTTTTTCATTTATATATATATATAATTTTTTTTTTTTCCAAAAAATAATAATGTGTATACAAT
>KN482901.1:0-22921 GCA_000787095.1 Periophthalmodon schlosseri | reverse complement strand
TCCAATCAATTTGAGGTTCCTCAGAGGTTAGTTGCAGGACTCTTTTAAAAAACTTTTTAGCTTGTTACTTAGGGAAAGTTTGGAAAAACAAAATGGCAATCATTTTTTGAAGTTTCTCTGTGTTTAAACCACTGCTACCTGATTGTTTGCATTATATTTAATATTAACATACACTCAATTGTCACCTTAGAGAAATTTGTCCTGTGGGCACTGCACGGCTGCACCTGGGGACCCATCTCTAGATCTTGAGCTAGCTGGAGGATTATATAGGATAGGATATATTGTGCATGTTTTGTGTTAAAGGAAACCAGAGTGACCAGGGTAAACCCACCCAGACACAGGGAGAAACATGCAAACTCCGCCCAGACAGACCTTGGTGGCCCGGGAGTCGAACCCAGAACCTTCTTGTTGTCAGTGCTACTCAGCCATTTGCATCTATATTTGCTAAGCATAAAATTTACATATACATTTTTGAAAAAATGGCCAGCTAGTGGAACGCTCTAACATTCATTTGCATTTATTCTCTTGATACAAATTCTCTTTCTTTTAAGCCGGCATAAGAAAGAAAAAGGCCTCTGTCATGAGTCCGCACTTTGTTCTTGCACAGCATTACTATGGCTGAAATTATACCAGTTTTACTAAAGCCTCCAAATGAATGCTACAAACACCAATTGCTCAGTCAAAATATGTTAAACACTCATAGTGATGTTCAAATTACATGTCTGAACAAAACTGCCTCTGGTTTTTGTAGATAATGTTTTGCTTTCTGATAAACCAAATGCTACTACAACTTTGGTCCACCACCCTGGAGGGCTTTCAAACCCCCTGATAGCACCACTCTTTCATTTCTGCTGTCCACTGCAGACCGGACCATTAGCATATCTGGTCATTGGTGCCTTGTTAACATGCACCAGTTTGTAGCTCATTTGAATTATCTGGCTGGGCCATATGCTGTGGAGGTGGCCGAGTCCAGGCACTTCCCCTGGATACTTTCCACTGCCCCTTGAGATTTTTTATACAGTTTCACACCACACGCAAGTTTATTTACCTTCTTTCAAGCTCTTTTTTGATACATTTCATAGTCATTTTGTCTATGATCATCATTTTTATATTTGGGAAATGTGATTGTGACTGCATTCCTGACTGTGTTGTTTATCTCTGCATGTTAAATTGGATATGCTAATGTTCTCTTGCTCTTATTCACCTGTACTACTTTTGTAGCTGCACACTGTACAATACTATTGTATAATATAATAAAATTGTACTCCTGAGGCTACTTTTCCGACACAACTCTTTTCTCCTACTTTAATACATTTTGTAGTCCACAAGTGACAAAAAGCTTTATGTTGTTATTCTTACAATTACTAGTAATTTCCTGGACCAATACTATGTACTTCTACCTGAGTAATGTTATTTTGAAGTTATGCACGCTTTGATCACGATTTAGGAATACCCACCTCTGCATACACCATACACAATTGTATAGTTCATCAGTATGAACTGGTAAGAGCGGAATTGGAACTGGCAACTTCACAGCTTCTAGGGTGACCATCTGATCCATTGCACCTCCTTAGTCACTGTCACACTATAAGAAACATGAAAAAAGACCTTTGTTAACGGTCAAGACTACCCATCTGGAGGATTATCCTGGAAGAAACCTACAGGAAGAACATGCAAATTCCACACATTAAGGCTTTACCTGACCCAGGAATTGAACTCTGGACTTTCTTGTTGAGAGGCAGGAATGAGCCACTGTAGTCCTGAAGATTCTGTATCTGAAATTCTGAGAGAGCAAATAAAAACAAAAAGCTACTTCAGTAAAATTCATTAAAAAAAAGTTGAAAACCGCAAATCAATCTTTTGAGCAACGACCTCCTCTAACCTCCTTTGCGCAAATCTTTTTTAAGTCCAGAATCAACACTAAACGTGACAAAACCAACACTGTAATACATCCCATTAGAAATCAACAGATCTTTACATTGGAACAAACAAACCCTTGACTTGAGAGATTTAGCACTTCTGAGCTCCGTCCAAGATAGCAGCTGTTAACAACATAGTAAAACCCAGTGCAGCTGTAATTAAAGTGTTAGACAATACCCCACGTACCATATGAGTATTCTCATATATTCCCACCATCCAAGTTGATTTGTTTGGCCCGACAGCAAAGTAAAACCCTGGAGAGCGTAATTATATTTGTTTAATTTGGATTTTTAAAAGATAGGTTCGGCAAATGGGTGAAATGTTGTCACTCATCCTGGGCTTATTTGTCCTTGCGGTCCATTTGAGAAATTACTGAGCGCGACACAGACATCTTATTAGGGGGAATAAAAAACCCAATGCCAAATAGTCTTTGTGAACAATCTGTACCGTACATTTCGCCAATGCCAAATGGCGGCAATTCTGCTCTTGGTTCCCCCGTTGACCTCATTAAGTTTCATTGATTTTAGGCCTACTTTTTGTGGAGAGTTTTTGCAAAATCTCAGTGGAGAAATACAGAATTAATGCTAATGGAAAGATGACGTGATGTGTAAAAAATACAGAGGAGCTACGAGACTCTTCTGGAGACAGATGGAGACAAGCATACGTCAGCAGAAAAGTTGCGCAGTGCACCTTTAAAGTGATAGTATTGTAGCGCCAAAGTTCTTCTTGTTTATTTTCTGAACACAAGGGCTACTGTAGGCCAGAACCCGCGCCAAAACAAGCACAAAACAACAGCAGTCTCATTCAGCCGAGGCAGTCTCCTAACTGACCAGTAACTGACAATAGCACCGTCCCATCCACTCGTCGGCATAGTAACAAAGTGCCACGTACAACAGCAGTTACATTAACAACAACAGATTAACAGTTACAAGAACAACAAAAGGTGTCAACCCTGAACTAATACAAAATATCAGATAATTACAGTATGTAACTTTCTGGAGGTGGGACATCAACTGCATAATTCCATGGAAATAGAAAGTTAAAACCATCCTTGGGAACATTCTCGATGGAGATGGATATGTTTTATGCCATACTTTGGAATATTCTAGCCAAAGGAACAACATTCCATGGAAAATTTTATGCCATACTTTGGAATATTCTAGCCAAAGGAACAACATTTCCATGGATAGGAGCAGGAGGCCCTCCTCCAGGCCAAATAAGGGTCAGGTTTGTGGAGATGCCTGCTCACAGTATAAGCACATGTTTTTCTATGCTTTTCAGCGCAATAAACACACCTATAATGAAAAAACATGCTTTTTTGAGACTATTTTTGGCAAAAAATTACATATTATGGCTATAACTCACGTAACTTAATCATATTCAAATCCTATATTTTAGTCTATTGATAAGAGGTTAAAGCTTACATGTCTTTGCCTTTGACAGGTTAAGATTAAATGAGTGTGTGAAGAAAGTACAAAGTGCCAGGTTGCAGTCTATTTCCCAATCCCAGTGGTGATGTAAGGTAAGTCCAATTTCAAGGTTAGAGGAATACTATCGTTAATAGCCTAAATTTGTTGAAAGGTTTAGTTACCCAATTACAATTTCACATTATGGAGGTAGCGAAGTCAAAATGTTAATTGTGAGGCTATATAGAAAACATGTCACGAAACAAAGAGGTGAAATATTGTCTTCATTTATGTGCTTCTATCTCGGAAAGTCGGGATTTTGATGTGTTGTGTCTGTTGCTCTCACGATATGTATAGCTGACAGTTAACATCTAAATGCAACAACTTGAGTCAAAGAGCTCATATGTGTTGGATAAAATGACAAATCATCTGATTTTTGTTCATCTGCACAGAGCAAGTAACACCAGGTGCGAAAGTTGGGCAGAAGGTTTTGGCCCGAGTTCCCGAGTTGTTTTTCTGACATGTGCAAGCGTTCATGTGGATTTTTCAACTTGGAAAAACATTTTCCTATGTTGCCGAGGACCACATGAATGCAGCATTTCTATAGTATTAGATTATCACAATGTTAAATTGAATAATTATTGGTTATTAAAATTAACCATCATTTTTTGAGCAATTTATGGGCTTCTGTAACATAACTTCTTCCTGTTTTGAGGAGTTTTGCCCACTCAAAAGATATACTATTTAGATTTGTTCATTGCTATGGCAACCTTTTGAAATTTTCATCATTCTAAACCCTTGGATATGTCCAATAAACAATTTTAAACATTTTAAACCAGACTCGGAACATGAAAGCATTACCAAGTTTTCAACTACGTGGTATGGACATATCAGTCCAGCCAATTTGATTCTTAGTCGAAATCCAATTCAGTGAACGGTAAGTGGACCGTAGCGATGTATGACTAAACGTTAGGCCTAATATTTTTCTGCTGAATCATCTGGATAACCTTCAGACAACATATCATGAGCAAGGTTCAAAAACCCATCACCAACCATTTTCTATCCCAACCTCACCCCTCACCTTGCCTGGATCCAGATTACACACTTCTCTAATACTTTACAAATATGTGAGCCTGGTCACCGGTGAATCTCCGCGAGTTCAGATGGGCGTGATTGACAGGTGGATTAGCCAATCAGGGACACGCATGGTCCATCCATAGCAAAACAAATTGGCTGCTTACGAGGAAAAAAGAAAGGAAAAACTCTGTTAAACTAAGGTGACAGAAATAAGTTTTTATTTGGAAATGAGAGGTGACCAATGAACTCCTTCGTTTCACGTGTAACTGAAATAAACAAATCTGATTGTATGAACATGTTTGGTTCTGGCTCGTGAAGCGACAGAGAGCGAGGGGATCAGACTGATATCCCTCTGTATGAAAAATACAGAGGAAAATCTTTCTTGATTAGACAACCTCTCACCTTCCAGGCCACCCAGATCAGAGCGTGGGCCAGACTTCCAGACTTCACAAAGAGGGGACAGTTTGGCCAGACAGGCTGCTGGACACAGGCCAGTGCTGGGGCTGTGAAAGGGTCCGGCGGCCTCCCCCTGTACATTTGTTCAAGCTCTTCTCCACTTCCCCTCGCCATCTGCGCTACCAATGAAGTCGTCAACAAACTGTCACTTTCTCATGAGTGGCTGGGATTCGCTGCACGACCGACAGCAGTTAGCCGACCGGGAGTCAGCTGAAGCCCTGAGCTGTGTCCGGAAGTTTGGGAAACGCAGTGTAAACTATTTTTTTTAACTATTGAGATGTCATGTGTGAGTGTGGTAGAGAGTTTTTTTCCAGGCATAAGTTGCAAAAGTGAGACCTATAGATAGTGAGGAGGTTGACAAAGCCATTTGCATGATATAGTGCTAGGGTTTTATATTGGAATTTAATAGCAACAAAAAGAGTCCATGCATTGATTTTAGAAAAGAGTATGCAGAGGAGAGGGTCAGACAGAAACGGGTTAGATAGTCAACTCATAGTTAGATACTTTAAACTGGGTTAGCTTATCTTCACACCAGGAAGTCTGTTTATCTCGACCCTTGTTTCACAAATCCTTTATATCCACTTACATTCGTTTTTGGGCATGCGCTTGACTTTAAAACATCTTTTTTTAAGATTTAGATTTTAAATTTCATAAACCCACATATTAGGCAAACGTGTTCAAATAAATCATAGCTTCTACTGAAATTCAATACAATTCTACAATGTGTATTTAGAGTTAATTACAAAAAATATTGGCTAAACCATGATGACCAAATTATTTATGTTATAATTTGGTGTTTTGGTTCTCAAGACAATTATCCAATCAGGAAGCAGAATGAGCCCCTCACATGAATCTCTCATTTGGGTTGCCAGTTTCAATGACGAAATCCAGTTGGTTTAAACCTAAAAGGACTCGTATGTGTCCTCTATCTGCTGGTTAAAGCACTGGCAACCCAGATTTATTTGTGATCGCAGAACTTTTTTAAAAACAGTAAGAGCGCAGGCTACGTACAGTTCCTTTAAGATCAAATTTTTGGTCTGAAATATTAGCATCTTTTTTACATCCAGAATACTCCTACTGTCATTTTACTTTTCAGCAAATTTGTGTTCATTCTCCGGTAACACCCAGTACTGTAACAACATCAATAAAATGATAAATTTCCTGCCATTGTTTCCTTGAGCAACTAATTTCACCCGCCTAGCGTATCATTGACAGAGAAGAAGCTGCTAAAATGTGCTTAATTTGACCGTAAAGTAGTCGGCATTGCTTTACGATCAGTAACAACCCACTCACCCTTAGCATATCAGTCGAGAGAGACGAGGAAGGAATCTCACAGCGTAGGTCCCCTGGTTGACATAGTAACGAGCGGCCGCTGTGAAGTTGATGAATGAATGAAAGGATGTGATTGGTGTTGTCATGGCATCGCACACGGCTACAACCGAACAGCGCTTTTATGAAAGTCCCTGTCCACGCCCCCATTCACAGCCCGGCAATGGCCTTTGTTTTAACAAGCCACGGGGGTCACGCCCTCCGCCAAAGCTCATTCACCAAAACCAAATCTGCGGACAGGATGTTGTGGATCTGAGTTAATGAAGGTACAGCTTAGTCACGCACCTGGTATGGTGTCTTTCAGGGGAACAAACGGTGTGAAAGAGGGGTGTACAAAATCGACTTTTTGGAGGTTTCTATCATGTTATAACGTTGCTCCATCATCAAAAACATGTCTTTTTTTTTAAACTTATATTTTATTGTTTTCGAAAGACATAACAGAACAATGAACAATCGGTCAGCTGTCCTTTAAATACAATTTCCATTTTTCCCAGTGCTCTTCATATTTTTCTTTTTGTAACCTTAAAATATATGTAAGTCTGTCCATAACGCGAATTCTTCCACAATGTCCTTCCAGTTGCCAAGCGTAGGGGGGTCTTCCTTATGCCATTTGCGTGTAATGGCTTTTTTTGACGCTGCCAGTAATATTTTAAAAAACAAGAATCCTTTTTTGGGATGTGTGTGTCAGTGGTTTACCCAAAATGCATCGCCATGCACGTTCCTGGTAATGTGTACCCAAATATTTTCGCCATTTCTTTGCCCAAAGTATCCCAAAATCGTGACACTTTGTTGCACTGCCAAAAGATACGCGCACGCCCCACATATCAAAAACATGTCTGAAGTGGTTT
The DNA here is from genome assembly GCA_000787095.1 of Periophthalmodon schlosseri. Taxonomy (NCBI): domain Eukaryota; kingdom Metazoa; phylum Chordata; class Actinopteri; order Gobiiformes; family Gobiidae; genus Periophthalmodon; species Periophthalmodon schlosseri. The sequence continues at coordinate 15,885 of KN482901.1, read as the reverse complement.
TGTATAGTATTCACGCGTGTTTGAGTAATATTGCGATCTCTCCTGGGCACCATTCAAACCCTTTTTACGGTTAGCACTACGAGCCGATACAAGACTAAGCCAAGGATACAAAGCAATACACTGCGACTTTACAAACCTGATGCGATGTGCAGTAGTTTTATTAGCGGGACGCACGCTGATTGTGTTGTGTGGGGGAGTGACTTTGCGCAAAGAGCAACGGAAATGAAACTGAAACTAAATTAAACATTTTTCGACTAATATAGCATTTTCAAAACAATAAAAGGTCAAATGTTAACAATTAATATCCCATAGAAGCGTAATGCCCCATTTGTAAGGTTTAGGTACAGTTTATTTTCCACATAAGGAAATTTGTCCTCCGCATTTGACCAATCCTTCAATGCCGCTGGGGCAATCTGTCAGGAATGTCACCGGGGGGCCCGTCTTCAGAGCTTGGTCAGGGTTGGGCAAATCAGGGAAACCGGAGTGTTAGGAGGAAACCCACCCATACACAAACTCCGCACAGAGAGGCCTGGAAGTTGAACCTGGAACCATCTTCCAGTGACGCGAGAGTGAAAGTGCCACTCAGCCACTGTTCCACCAGGTGTTTAAATTGATCTCATTTTAAAATAACATGAATCCTGGCTTCTGAATTGCCTCTCAGTTAAAAAGCAACATAGACCATGATTCTTTTTCTTTTGTGCTGCCAACATGAAGGATTTTATTGTATATCCCTACAGTATAACAATTTGTGTGTGACAAAAAGTAGCAACTAACCTTACCTACGTGAGTAATTCTGCATTACGGTTCTGGGTCACATTGGACCATATACATTACATATCCTGATTTATAATACGATTGTGTCATTGCTAGTGTGTCCGTGGAAAATAAGCTTGGAACTTTACCACCCATTTTGGTTCATCTCTTGCCAAAAATTAAAGTAAAGCAAAATAAGTTAGGCTTTTTTAAATGTTTTCATAACCCAAAAGGAGTGAAATAAGTGTGAAATATGTTAGACCGCATAATTAATAATTTATAAGTTTGCCAGACTCAAAACAGCTCAAGTTAATGCACAATGAAAGATATATTTAAATCTTCATCTTCTTCATTTTTCTCTTCACGTCACTTTGACATTAAAATAGCTGTAAAGTAGCTAAAGTTTGGGTACTACGCAACTTAAATTTGTCAACAATTTCATTTATTTATTTATTTTTGAGCAAGATTTTCCATAGAGCAATACAATCACAAGAATCTGGTGTCAGGGATGAGTCAATAAATTGCCATAAATCAACACTGAACACTGTAATCTGATGTTCCAAATATTTTCAGCTGTACAGAGGTTGAGCCTGGAGAGAGTGCATTTTCCACCAGCGCCTTCTGCTTTTGAGATGGCGGTTTTGTCCGAGCTCTTTGCCAAATGAGAGCGAGCATGTCATCCCGCAGGTTCTGGTGGGCCATACGGAGCACGGCCGCGCTGATGTTAGCCAACACTAGACTAGTTTTTACAGATAAAATGGGAAAAACAGAGTTGGAAGGAATACTCAAATTCTATAATGTGATAGTAGGCTACGGACAAAGGATGAAAAACGGAACTCAAGGGGTCCGCCACCTGCTTGTCTCCATGGAGATGTTATTGAATTTCCCACAGTACGGCACTGCGCAATCAAACTATATTAAACTTAACTATAATTATATAAGGCGCTATATAATCCAGTGCATTATTATAAGTAACCTATCTTACATTTATTCAGTAACAGTATTCCTCACAGTGAGTTCCTTGTGCCTGTGGAATTAGATAAGTTTAATGAATTATTTCAAAATGTGTTATCGTGACTGGCCTACAGTTGTGATTGGAGGCACCAACAACTTTTTTTGTGATTGTGTTTACGGCTCCCATTGGGAACCGCGGTTTTCTGACGCAGAAGTCAGCTGACTTGTTTCTTTTATTAATATTTGAGATGAATATTGTGATTTAAAATGTCCAAATTATAACATAATGATCCACGGGTGTCATAGATTATAATTATATAGCAAACACAAGTACAATAAGTCTGCTTTAAGATTACCTCAAATCTATATAATTACATTGTCGCACGAATAGGCTACATTGACCTACTGATTTGTAATGCGGTTGGCCTAAATTAAATTGCAATTGTACTCTTTCTTTGTCCGAAACTAGACTTTGACGTTTGTTGGCTTTCACAGAAGACGGCGTTTCTCACGCGTTATTCAATAGGTAATTTTCTCTCTATCTGTCCAAAACCAAAAAAAAAAAACAGTATTGAAATATAAATCAAAATAAATTACTCTTGGCTCACTAATACATCTCCTTCCATCATATTTCCACCGTGATCCTGAACTGTCCGTATCAGCCGTAGCCAAATTTCTAGCATCACTACTTTTTTCACCACGTGAAGCGAACGGACACACACAACCGCGGCGCCTCTTTCATTTGACCCATCAGTACATCATTTGTACCACGTATTTCTCACTACGCACCGCTCCACGCATCTGTCTCTGTCACTTACGGTCTCCACCTTTGACTTCTCCTCCATTTGTCTCTTTGTCTTCTGCCCCTGCTGTTTTTGGCTGTGCTGCCGGTCAGTCTGCTAAACCTATTAAGTAATAGTAAGAGGACAAAAAAAAAAAAGTGAAATAACATAATGCAGGGAATTATGTAGCAGCTGAACAAGAAAGTATAGGGATATTTATAAGAAGAGCAAATGCACTGGCTTTGAAGCAGTGTCTAGACAGAAGCCCTGTGTTGTCTTTTTGACTTAGCAGTTCATTAGCAAAGGAGGTGTTTAACATTAGCTTAGCAGCTAATGAGTTCTGATGTTAAATTGTGTAATTGGAAATTTTTGTGAGTTTATTGGTGCCGTTTTTGTCTTAGTTGTCTGGAAGTTTAGCTAGGCCAAGATATTTTTTTTATTAATTTTTTTTTTTTATTTACAACAATTGCTTGAATGAAAAGAAGATACATGTAGATTATATGGTACTTAATTTGTAGCCGTACACTAGCCAATTTCACAGAATTTCTTAGTAGGTTATTTATACAGATTCTGTTATTTATGTTTTATAAATAAAGGTAAAAGGACGCTCAAAACTGGATACATTGGTGCCACTAGTGCATTTTAATAAGATAGTTATAAAGATTTATAATCAAACCTGCAGCTCTTTTTAATGTTTTAAATGGACCTACGCAGTTATTTGTTTTGTTTTTGTTTGTATTGTTCTGTATTTTAAGAGGGCACTCATGAAAAAGAGTCTGAGTACTTTCATTGGATCTCCCCGTATAAATAAAGATAAATGAAACGAAAATGAAAAAAGCAATAAGTGCCGGTGCATGTCATCTTCAGGAATAAGGTCACCAAATATTAAAGGGATGTTCGTGAGTAAGCACAACGTTTGTGATGCATTAACTCCAATTCCATTACCAGAGCAATCAAGGTTGACGCACCAACACATAATACCCACCTCTTTAATACGAAAGTAGATCTATTTCAATTCTACCGTAACCTACATTACGAGCTTGGTACTATAATAATAAAATCACCAGTGAATCACCAACTATCCAATCTTATACTACATTCAAAACTAAATCCACATTTTTTCCTGTTAACAACAACAACCCCTGTTTGACTACATTTATTAGGATGCTGAAAAACTTTTCACCTCCAACAGGAAAAAGAATACACCAAATTTGAGCAGAGGTGGACAAGAGGCACTCCACTGACTAAAAACCAACAAAGACGTCATCATCAAACATTGGATATGGGGTAAAAGACAACACACTGAAGAGGCACATAGACAACTAAATGACACTAGATATTACGTGCCCATCACAGTAAATCCAAAAGAGTCTGTCAAACAGCAGCTGAAAACACTGATAGATGAGGTTTTTTAACAATAAACGGCTCTCAGAAAATGAATATAATTACCTCCACACCCCAAAACAGCTACTTTTTACTACTACCGAAGATACACAAAGACCTCATCTCCACCGGGTCGGCCGATAATAAGCAGCATCGACGCAATCACCGAAACCAGCATCAAAAAGTACATCGACTACTTCATTAAGCCTCTCACCTCATCGCTTCGAGCTTATCTACAAGACTCCACTGATGTTTGGAAGAAATTGCATGAAATTCATACGCAGGCTTCCTAGTCACTATGGACGTAGAGGCTCTTTATACAAACACTGACCGCACCAACATATTTTCTCGATTTAAGGCCTGAACCCATGGCCCCTCCTACAGATTTTCTCGTGGTCCTTAGAAGCTGGTCACGGGATTATACAGGGGCCTCTTGTGGTATGGCCGTTACATTGATAATCTGTTTTTTTTTATCTTTAATGCAACTGAGAGGGAGCATCACTATCTTATAACAAATGAAAATCTCAAATTGACCCTAGGATACAATATGGAGTCAATGAATTTTTTTAGATATGAAAGTTTCTATCAACAGTCGAGGGAAACTGTGTACATCTCTCTATCGTAAAACAAGAGACAGGAACACTATCTTGCGGCAGATAGTTTTCACCCTAAACCACTAATTGTAAATATCCCATACGGTCAGTTTCAGTCATTAAAGAGAATATGCGATGACCCTAATGACTTTGATTCACAAGCTAACGATATGCACAGTCGTTCCAAATGGCAGTGCCCTTACCAAGGTCAGAACAACAGACCGCAAGGACCTTTTCAGCAAACAGCAAAGCATCAACAACCCCAAAGGACATTTCTTACGATGCAATTTGGACTTTTATCATATGACATTAAACACATAATTAAAAAGAACTGGGGGATCTTGCAGAGTGACCCCACGCTCCAACCTGCGTTTAATGACTTGCCGATTTTTTCCTATAGGAGGGGACCGACGCTAAAAGATCACCTGGTCCGAAGCCACCTCACCCCAACAAATATATGTCCTAAGATCCAAGACCTTAACAGATGCATTCAGCCAAAAAATCTACATGTCAGAGTTTTGCCAACTGTAGCAGCACTTACGTCGTATACAGACCTGAATGCGAATTGTAAGTTCTGATCCAGTGCAGCACTGCAATACCGCTATTTTTAAGGTTGACATTTGTTGATTTGTTTTTACTTTCCATATAAGCATAATTAAAAGCATAAATTCTGTTTAATAATCATTCCTCCGGGAAAAAATGCTCACTCAGATATTCAAAAAGTAGTTTAATTTCAAACTGGCCAATTCACTTTAAAATGTCATGCATTATGACAACACTGTAGTTTTCGGCAGTGTTAAAATACTGCAAATTATTAACTCCAATTTTCCTTTTAATACCAAACACAGACATTGATGTTGGATCTTTTGCCATAGTGCTCAGCATTTGAAGCACGGGACCTTAAGCTCGATCTTGGGTCATCCTCTGAAAAGACTTGACAAAAATCGACAAAAATGATTAGCACTAAATGACTCCCAGGGTACATTTCGTGAATAAGTTTGAGATGCCAGAATAAAAGCAAAGCAGTGCTAAATGACAAAGTTCAGAGGTAACAAGTAAACATCTTGTTGGAATGTGTTTTACTACGGCTTGTTTAAAAGTCTTTCTCTCAGCTGTTTAACTTTCGAGATTCTTCGGTGGTGCCTAAGTCTATATTGTAAACTGTTGTCTGTAAAAAGGTGTACGTGCTGAACAGGGAGTCATCATACCTCAAGCTAAAGACAAAATATTATTTAAGTAGTTCATCACTCACCCTCAAAGATGTGCTTGACTGGCAGGGAAGCAGTTTTTTGTAGAGGACAACGTAGAATGATGAAACCTGGGGTTTGACGTTCCCTGAGCGAGGAAATATGGCTGTGGATTTCCTTCAATAGTCAGAAGGTGATCCTCAAGGCTTTGGAAGAAGTGAAATGAAAACAAAATGTATCAATCAATTATAAGACACTTCTCAAGGTGCAGGACAGGTGCTTGTAAGACATTTTGAAACACATTTTTTTCTCTAAACAAACCTTCTGATACTTCATGAGATGTTCTGTGGCGGCAGCTTGTGGTGAAAGAAGATACAGCAGAAGAGTGAGAGAGGACCTATCGCTGTCCCACTCTAAAAGATCATTATTTGTCAATATAAATATGATCCTAATGAGCATTAAAGCTAACTGTTGTCCCTTTAAATTATTACATTTAAGTTGTATGTATTTACTTTGCTTTTCTGTGGGGCTTGTAGCTTCACTGAGGGCTGACTTTAGACATTTCCTATGAAGAGACGTCTCATTCAGGGTCTGTGCTTCTTTGATTACTTTTTTCTTTAAAGTTCGTGGTCCATTTTTTAAGGAATCTCGCAGAAACCTCATCTCCAAAACATCAAAGGAAAGTCTTGCAAAATCAATCGACGGAGAACAAGCAACAGTCATTACCTCTCGTCAGTATTCAGACATCTTGTGCCGGAAAGAATTAATAAAAAATTAAATATTTAAAATTTATATGAACATATTTAGCAGTCCTTTTGTATCTATAAAGCGAGGAAACATCCGCAGAACATCCGAAGACCGTTGTGGATCCCTGAGGAGCGTATGTAAGCCACAGACTCTGCCTTCACTTGTGTCCGCTCCGCTGCTAAAGAGACTGCAAACTGTTAAGACGTCCCTAAAATCGAACACAGCCTGTTTCGTTTGTGGCGTGGGTCCTCTAGCTCCCACCCGAGGCTCCCAGCACCTCAAGAGCTGCTTATACAGTGTATCTGTACTGGGGCAAGACAAATTTTGCTCAAATACACGGACAAAAAGTCATCTACCTACTATTCAAATTTAAATGAGACATGATTTTCAACAATAGCTTAATTTTTCCTGTATTTTGAGAGTGGGGTTTCTCTCCCTTTCTCTCTCTTTCTCTCTCTCTCTCTATCTATCTACTGTATTTATTTTTGAAAATCCCACACAGATGCAAAGAAATGGCCTCCACTTATGAGACAAGGGCAAAATAATAACAACCTTTACATCTAAAAGCAGCATATCAAGGTACACATGTTCTTTGTAAATTGGCATAAAAGCGTGATCAAACCTTCGGCTAATGTAGCTTGACGCAGCTTGAAGCAGTGTTGCCATGGTAACCTGCAAGGGCCGTCTTAGAATATACGCTGTGCTTTTGTTAAGGAAGTGATTGTGCATTATACAGGGCCCAGGGGAACAGGAGACTGTACCGACAAAAGGGATATTTTAAACAGAAGTATTTTCACGCTTAAGTGTAACCGCCTCACAGTCCCTTTATGGGTGGGGACAGATTTTGTGTCTAAGCGCTGATGGTTCCTGGTTCTGCGTGTGGTGACGAAAGAAGCATTTTAGCATTTAACGTTGACATTTTAAAGAGCCAGTACCCATTTTTTCCACGCATTTGCGCAAAATTTGTCTTATAAGCAGCTCTCTGGGTCAAAATCAGTCCGTTGTGTACTGTCTGCATCTAATTATGAAGCGTTTTATTGTACGAGAATTTGTCAGGAAGTGCGCGGTTAGTAGCTAGTTGTTGTTAGCATCGCCGCAACAACAAAACTCAAAACGACGAATCGTTCTGGCCTCTGAAAGTTGTGAAAATCGATTGTAAACTCATTGAGGTGATGAGGAATGCATGAGGCAAGTGAGGAATAACTTTATCAGCTCACGCACAACTTCAGAACAGATTTTTCAGATGGAGCAGAGCAGGATGGATGGTCTCAAAAAGCCAACCAGCTCTTCTCCCGAAACATTATACAGTGACTCATGCGGCTTTTGTCTTCAGGTATGCAACTAGTAAGTGCAGCACCTCAACTTTCAGATCTTTCTCTCTTTTGATATCAATTAATACCAAGCTAGTTGTCGGTAATAAAAATTCCAACACCAACACGCACCAAAAGTCTTGTTTTTTTGGAAATTATACATTAAATTAGTTGGGATTGAGCAAATGATATGTCTGTTGGTGAAGCATGACACCCGTGGATCATTATGTTAGAATTTGGTTATTTTAAACTGCCACATTCATCTAAAACAACTTAATAAAGAGTTCCGTGTTAGAAAACTCCGGTGCCCAGTGGGAGCTGACGTCGTAGTAAACGTCACAACAAAGACTCCGATGGATAACTGCGCATCACACTAGCGAGCAGCGGATTTTTTTAATTGACTACGTAGCGCTGCTGAATCCTACGCCTATCACCGATTAAGAAAATAAAATTGGAGAACGAAGTAAGTACAGAGCAGTGGGCGTGTGCCGGTGGCGGTGAAAACGGGGATCGATCGGCAATATGGCGTCTTGAGAATAAGCGCTGCTCAAACATGCACGAATCACTCCAAAAATAACTTCGGGTGAGTAAATGGTGAGGGGAAACATGGTTAAAAGCGTGGTTAAAAGCTCTAAAAAGTCGATTTTAAGTGCTCACTTGATGGATGCAGTTGAAAAATCACTTAAGCCATGTTTGTGGAGACGCTATAAATACCCAGCCACTGTATCTGTCCATATCATCCATCAGTAAATATCTTTATTGCAAACTATTGTTGTGGCATCGCCGTTGCTACTGAAATTCTCCGTAAAGACAAGTTGGAGCAAAATTAGAACGTTCGCTAGATTGTCTATCTGTAAAACTATTAAAATGACCTCAAAAGGAACAGAAATGTGTAATGTACTCTCCCAAACAAGGGTATAAAATGCTATTTTTTTCCTTTTTTGGGTTAATTTACGGTCCATCGTTTTATGTGAGACTCGACCGAGACATTTACAGGCACATTCTAGCACATTCCTGACGCATTGTTAAAACGTCATTTGAATATTGAAGACAAAAATGATTAGGACATTCATTTTTCTCTACATATCAAAAATAAAAACCAATAATAAATCATTCTTGTTTTATTATTCATAAATGAGCCCAATAAAAACGAACTATAAGACTTCTATTACTCCCTGACAGTCGTCGCTAACAGCCCACCGGTCAGACGGGGGGGTCCAGGAGCCTGTTGTTATTGGAGCACTTTGGCGAACTCTCTCTCAGACTAATGTGGAGCTGACTTGACGTTTTGAAGTTAACTAGCATCACTCTGCGGAGAACTAGCTCTGGTCCTTGTCACAACAAGCCTCCGTGTCATCTGGTTTAATCTTGATGGAGTTGTGTTTTTAGAGACTCCACCGTGAACCCAGAAACCCCAGATATTAATGACGCTGGTGGACTTGGAGTGAACTCTTTGTAGTGTGAAGAATGTGTGTTAGGTAAGGTAAGAGATAGCGGTTAGTTAGCGGCAAACAGCTAATGAATCGGCTCTTCTGAACGGTTCTTCTGAACGGTTCCTTAACGTGAATGGTTGGAACTATTTTTTCTATTTTTCGTTCTAATTTGATGCATTTTTATCCCGATTAACGCTGAACCGACGCAAGAATCAGCACAGAAGCAGAGCGGGCGACACGGGTGAGAGCTTTGTGCACGTAAAACACATTTGGCATCATAATAACTGTTTTTAATAATTAGAGTGCAATGTTTTATTTAGATTATGCAACATTTCAAAGGGTAAACACACTCCCGCTCTCAGTTTGAACCATTTTAAACACATCTTAGCTTTGGCCAGTTCTCTCTGTGATTAGTGAGTTCAAAATGAATGATTAAAATGAGTTTGGCTTCTGTCGTGTAAGTAAATATAAAAAGAGCCAGTCTTTTGAACGTCTCTTTGACATGAGCGGATCCAAAAGATTCAGATCCCATAAAAGAACCGAAAGTCCCATCATTAGCTAATAGAAAAAAAGCTCATTCAGGGACAACTTAAAGGTGCATTGTGTAGCTTTTCTGGTGGACAGTCCCCCCCAGTTAGATCTGTGGAGCGGCTAGACCTTTCATAGTAAGGATTGTTTTTTTTTAAAGTTATTGTCTGTGTAATCCCTCAGTCGTCCGGGTATGATCCAAAACAAAAATTCAAATCTGTCAACTGGACAAAAAGCTGTAGGAGTGAAGACGTTTCGCTGCTCGTCCAAGCCGCTTCTTCAGTTCTGGTCAGATTACTGCTGGACACTGCCTTCTGTCTTATCGTTTAACTTAGCAATTGAAAAAAATGCAATATAGAAAAGTTTAATGCCATACAGCGGAACATCCTAAGCAAAAAAATAGCACCTCCATGGAGACAACCAAGTGGCAAACCCTCCACCAGAGAAATCTTTAAAAAAAACATCTAAATACAAATCCGAAATACTAGTTGCAATGATATTCTACCAGATGATGACGCCTTAAAAAAACGTTCCATTAATTATCTAATTACTGTAAATGTACTGCTTTATATTATAACCTAAATAACAAGAAACATAAAGCTTTTTTGTAATTTGCTCAAATGCATAAAAATCGACTACAAGCCCTTTAAAGATTCACAATTTGTATTTCCTTATTTATTTATTGTCAGTAAGTAAACTAAGCCAGACCCATATATAATGTTTAGGCCTATTCATTTTTCTCATTTCCCGTCTCGTCCCTGGAGCCAGAGGTGAGTGAACGCGCTGGAGTCGGCCAGAGGCCCCGTAATACGACTTTCATTTAGAAGTGAGCAGGAAAAACAAGCACATGGACTAATATTAAAACATAATAAAAGTGGTAACCTGCCTCCTGTGTTTGGAACTGTGACAGTAACAGATGGTCAACTGTCAATGACTCAGCCCCCAAGTGTGCTCATGTGTGGGGGAACACTGACCCCTGCTGGCTGGAGTTCAGAACAGCCACAGCAAATCTAGCCAGCAAAAACAACTGGAGCGCTGTGTGACTAAATTGTCGTTGTTTTTTTGTTTTTTTCTAACAGAATTAAAAGCTTATGGCTGAGTTATAGTATTAATTCTGTATTAAAAGTGCACTATGTAACTTTACTGTCTCCGTGGAGATGGTATTGCTTTACCTGGAATGCAATAAACTTATCTAGCTTGAATTTATTCAGTTAAGGTGTTTTTATTGCTAAAAATCCCTGCATTCTTAGTATGAGCGGGGTTTCCCCTCCACAGATGTGACTTGTAACTCAGCCAGGTGATGTTACTCGCCTCCAAGAGAGTTACATTTAATGCCATACTGTAAAACATTTCAGACAAATATCTCCATGGAGACAAGCAGTTGGCACCAGAAAAGTTACTTAGTGCATGTTAAACTTTCTACATAGCCTACAAATCTATGGTTTTCAAAGTGAAACCACAGAAACAAAATATTGTCTCTTTCCAATGGTGAAAAGTCCTCAAAATGTTGCCTTTAAACAGGAAGCTAAATCCCACGAATACACAGCTTTGTTGAATCAAACTATTACATGTTCTGAAAAATAATATTAAAAAAAAAAAGCCTAAACTAAATGTATTCAACAAAGCACTGACCTTTACAAACAAAACATCTAATAACAAAAGCCTTGTAGAATATAAAATGGTAACGATGGTTCTTATCTATAAACTTCATGGTCTGTGGTGCCCTCAGGTGGTCAGGCAGGGCATTACATAGTTATGCAGAAGTCATAAACACTGTCCTTTCGCGCACTGTTTAACTTTAAATCAATGGCCAAATTATATTTAAGATTGTTTATATATTTTAAACACAGTAACAATCTTTATGTTGTTTTTGTGTTTTATTTTTAGCCGTCAAGAAATGTCTTATCTGAGAAAACAGGTTTTCTTTTTTGGTTTTTTTTTTAGAATTGTTTGCACACAAGTGAAAGGAAACATAAATAGGGGCCTTGTCATAGATGTTTGTAAAGTAACACAGTAATACTTCCTGTTCACAAGTAACTCAAAGGTGACATATTATGTATAAAGTGTAAATCTCATAATACTGTCTGTCACATCTTAAACTAACCCTGTTTACTGGGGTCATTCTGTGGACAGTGCCTCGCTTTTGCTATGCATCCGTAAGTTTTAAAACAACATGGTGATTGAGTGGCTAGCACTGTCGCCTCACAGCAAGAAGGTCGCCAGTTCAGCTGCCAGACCAGCCATTTCTGCTGTGCTGAGTTTGTGTATTTGTGGTTTCCCCCATCAACCGAAAACATAAAAGGTACAAAAGGTACATTCCTCCAGTTAAGGAAGTCCTGACCAAGCAGCTCAAGATCTGGAGATGACAGGTTGCCCCATTTGCAAGATGGATTAAATGGAAATGACAACTTTCCCCACAGGGGCCATAAACTTCAAAGGTACTTTAAGTCAGCTGTGTCCTGTTTGCATCGAATTATAAACTAATCAGTGACTAAACAAGTGGCGGTTATTGTGCTAGTTGTTATTAGCTTCACCGGTGTCTTTAGTGTCTTTTTATGGGTGAGTGAAGGTGGAAAAGCGCTATATAAAAATGTGACCAAAAATTTGACCATTTATCATGATGGCAAAACTCAGCTTTGGTCTCTAAAAGTTGTGAAAAGAGCTTATAAACTCATCATGCTCGGAATCCGTAAGGTAAGTGCGGAAAAAATTTGGACCACTGCAAACCAGTTCTGTTTTTCAGGTTTTTAAGACTGGTACAGCGCCTTTAACCTTAGAACAAGTATAGTTAATAAAGCACAATACGTCCCCTTTAATAAAGCCATTTCCAGCCATGATTGAGACATTACCTTGCTTTGTGAGCGCTACCGACACTTCATACATGTTAGCTCGCCGCCTAATGACAACCACATGCGAGCCTTCCCACTATCTGGGCCAATTACGGATGACGGACAAACATCCTGTCGCGCGCGCCTTGAAAAATGACCCTCTAGATACAAAAGCCAGATGAAAAACGACGCGGCCCGTGACAAGGTGAGAGCAGATGGATTATGAACTATAAATGTGTAACAAATGAAGCGGGCAGGGGGGCTCCGGACGGACACGCCGGCTCAATCAATCACCGCGTTAACAAGACAGCGGCGGTGTCCCCAAAGAGCAGGCGCAGGAGGAAGCTCGCATGGGTTTGGGAGAGAAGAGCACATGTTGGGACAATAAAAAGAGACATGACAAAGAAGGCTGGTTCTGTTCCCAGCTACTGGAACATTAGACAGGAGATGGTCTGGTTGTTAGAACTCAGTGTTGGGCAGAAACTAGTTACAAAGACAGTAACAAGATAAACAGGTGGATGTCATCTTCCGGTGTCAGACACAGATCAGCTGTGAACCAGATCAACGCACACACTGGTTTATGGAGGACTGTCCCCTCTGTGTGAAATGACATTCTACAACAGAAAGTGTCATTAGTGTGAAGAATTCATGCTTTTTATAAGGTTTTATCTGGTTCCTGGGCTGTATTTTTCCTTTTTTCAAAGTAACTGATAGTAAACTGTAATCAAATGACTTATATTGCAAATAAAATAATCAGAGTAGTAATCAGATTACTTTTAGGAGGAGTAATCAGTACTCAGCAATCAGATTAGTTTAGCAAAGTAATCTAACCAACACTGTTAGAACTAGACAAAAATGGAAAATCTATAGCATTAAGGGTGACTATGGCAGAGTTTGTAGCTGTTTGCCCTCTGACCAAAAGGTCGACAGTTCAAATATCATCGCGAGTCGTTACTTGTGATAACCGCTCACCAAAAAGAGGTATGTTATGTTTATTTGAAACTATTTCTGTACTTTTAGCAAACTTTTATGGTGGGGAAAAAAAACACATAGATTCAAACCGTTATTGCAAAGGAAATATTTGAAAATCATATCCCTGTTCAAACCCCTAACTGAAACACATCTGTGAAAAGCAGCAGATTCTCATTTTTTTTAAGGGTCTACGACATGTTTTTGATAGGAGAGCGCAAGACGACAATTTAAAATGTGTTTTTCGATTGCGCGGGATAATCATTAGCCCTTCAGGTTATAGTCTGATATACCTCCTAAACACAGACGTCACATTTAAGTAGCTCAACTTTCAAACGCGCACTTGTTCTCACCCTACACTTTAGTTTGTCTTGGCACAATTGGTAGAAAACAGCGTTACAATTTTCGTTTTGACTGGGATTTGACAAACCCCAATTCTTGTATTTTTCTTTTATTCCATTGAACGGCTGAGTGGTTTCACCAATTTGCGAAACAGATGACGGACAGTTGGAGCGGCCGCACTCTCTTGGGGATAAGAGCATTGTCATGGTACCGTTTGATTGGCAGGGTAATTTGTTTTTTGGGGGCTGTTTTGGCATCAAGCGTTGAATCTGCTGTCACACATTCCGCGAAGCTCAAAGTTGTCAAAAATACATAAACGTGACGGTCGCTCGACACACGTTTTTTGGGCATCGGACAGTGAGAAAATACATCCAAGAATTTGAGATTTCTGCAAAGTTTGAGGTCTGCTTTGGGAATAACAGAACACGCTGAGCCAAAAGTCGACAATAGTAAGACATATTTGGGCAATTTCAGTTCACAGTAAAACAGAAGCGTGAAACTTGGTGTAAAAATGTAATGCTTTCGGGCATATAATATATTTTATATTTTACTAATACGTTGTAATCTATTCAACGAACCCACCTCTTCTTCCTGGCATTTGGTTCTAGCTAGGCACGATATCTTGGTGTTTTCTTGTTTTATTGTTTCGTCTTCGCCGATGTGTCGTATTTTATGTATATCTGTTTTTGTTGACTCTGTGAAGCACTTTGGGCAGCTTAAGTTGTATTTTAAACGTGCTATGTAAATAAAATTGAACTGAATATGTGAAATATATGTTTTTTTCTTCATTATTATGCATGTTTTGGCCGGTGCGACTTATACTCCAGTGCGACTTATACTCCAGAAAATACGGTAACTTAAGTCTTTTACTGTTGCAGAAAGTTCACACTCGAATTTAATTGGTTAAATCCACCTGTCACTTACTCATTAAAGCAACACTGTGTAACTTTCTGGAGGTGGCACGTCAGCTGCATGATTCCAAGGAATTAAAATCATACTTTGTAACATGGAGATAGATAAGTTTCCTGCCATATTGTGGAATATTATAGATATAGCCAAATGAACCCACAATATCCCCATGGAAGCAAGTAGAAGGAGGCCATCCCCGAGTAAGAGTCAGGTTTGTGGAGATGCAAGCCCGCTCACAGTCTGTATAAATAATAATAATAATTTAAAAAAAAAAACCAACATGCTTTTATCTGAGTCTATTTTAAAGCTAAAACGTTACACAGTCGGGCTTTAAAAGTAAAACTCCATGACATTTTATTGTGCGTCATCGAAATTCAAAAACATGACTGTGGTTACGAAAAGTGGAAAGTGCACTTCAAGATCTTTAAGTTTAAGTTTTATTGCGTTCTGCCGTCATTTAAACTATGTAACAGAAACCAACAGGGAAATCTGGCCTCACTGACTTAGCAATACATTATCATGTCAATTTTCACTCGTCACACATCCTTCCATGTCTCTAGTCTTCGGTCTCACCACGCTGCCTCTCTCTATAAAGATGAGCTCATCCTCCAGCCGGGCCCCCACCTGAGTCAGGGGCCCGGGGCCGGAGGGAGGCGACCCTTATGTGGCCCCAGACCCATAAACATTGTGAGAGTGGAGTGGTCAGACAGACAAGTTCAATGGCGTTTGGACGTTCTATTGTCAGGGGGGCCACACTTTGTAAAGAACTGGAGAAAAGGGAGGACTTTAAGCCGCCTATTGAGCGGTTATATTGCCTCAGAGGTGCGGAAGTGTGAGGACTAAAGTTTGGGGTCAAATGTTTGCGCTAGAATTGGATATTTCTAGAATAGCATTACTCTCTTTGTATCGAGGTAGTATTTTTTCCGTTTATTGCCTAAAAAATGTAGAAACACACGCATCCTTACCACAGACTGTACAAAGAAGTGGACTAAGTGAGTGTGACGTCACCCACAGCGTTCGGCTCCAGTCAAATGAAGCTCATCGAGGCTCGAGGTTATAGAGGCGATTTGGAGCAAAGTTGCACATTAGGAATTCCGACCGC
The DNA here is from genome assembly GCA_000787095.1 of Periophthalmodon schlosseri. Taxonomy (NCBI): domain Eukaryota; kingdom Metazoa; phylum Chordata; class Actinopteri; order Gobiiformes; family Gobiidae; genus Periophthalmodon; species Periophthalmodon schlosseri. The sequence continues at coordinate 65 of KN482901.1, read as the reverse complement.
GAGTATCATAGCGACCAAAGAGCCAATCTGGACAGGAATGTTGAAGGTAACACCCTTTCCCGCCC
>KN482900.1:0-28747 GCA_000787095.1 Periophthalmodon schlosseri | reverse complement strand
GTTTAGGGCCAATAACGCGCCGCGCTCCCAGGCAGTGCAGAGGTCAGCCACGGGGGTCACCCAGGAGCCCGTGGAGATGTGAAGGTGACAGGCACCCGGATCTAAGCCAATACAACTCAAAGAGCATCTGTCAGAGGAGTGGCAGTACTGTTTACTCAGCAATCACACCGGAGCAGGGATACAGCAGAGAGTGGTCAGGCCTGGACAATGCACTCATAATACAGAGGAGGAGAGGCTAAGAATAACATTAGGGCTGTGGGTTAGGTTAGGTTTTATATGTGCAATGAAAATATGAACTATTCTGGTGCTATACAGCGTACGTTAACTTTAATAAAAACACCAAAACAGTAATAATCACTGAAAATTAAAGGTGCTGTGCCAGATTTTTACTGGCTTAAACTTCAACACTTCACTTAATACTGATCTAGGCAGTCAAAGATTACAGACAGCAGCCCTGGGGCAAGTAAGGCTGCCAATCTGTGCCAGCGGCCCCTCCCACCACCAACACTCACTCACCGCATTCATAACAGCAATGTGGGTGAAGTGTCTTGCCTAAGGACATTAGCGCCCCACTGTGGCACCGGGTATTCCCAGAGGTTTCCCATCCAAGGACTAACCAGGCCCGGCCCTGCTTAGCTTCTGAGAACTGGCGAGATCAGGCTCTGACAAGGAGGTCTGGCCACACACTGAACACCCTGATTATTCACTGTGATGAGTTCATAAGCGCTTTTCACAACTTTCAGAGGCTGAGTGTTGCCATCAAGGTAATGGTAACAACAACCGGCATGTTAACACGCACTCCTGATTATCGGACAATAAAGCACTTCATAATTAGATGCAGACAGTACACAGCGGCAGTACACTTGCTCAAATACACTGGAGAAAATTTGGTGCAAGCCCTTAAATTGTTTGATTGTCTAACTTTCTGTTTGTGAAATCTAGCCCCGCTGTTTTGATTTTGGGCAATACCAAAAGTTTCCCGCTAGTACAAAGAAAAGGTACACATCATAAATACTGACTCAAAAAGAAAAATTGTTCCATCCATCAGATAATGAACGAGAAGTTGATATAGTAATTATCATGACAGACCTATAGGTAGCGCTGTACTGCACAATTTGATTGCGATTATGGTAAACGGTCACATTTTTATATGGCGCTTTTCCACCTTCAAGGACATCAAGGAACCACTCACCCATTCACGCACACTTTCATACACCAGTGTACGCACAAGTGGGGGCGACTCACCCATTCACGCACACTTTCATACACCAGTGTACGCACACAGTGGGGGCGGGGTGGGTTAAGTGTCTCGCCCAAAGACACAACAACAGCTTTCGTCTGTGGGAGTTGGAATCGCACCGCCAACCTGCGAGTCAGTGGATCTGACCGCTCTACCAATGGCGCTTATGTCGAGAGCGGGATTCGACCCGCCGACCTTCGGATCAGTGGACAAACACTGAGCTACTACCGCCCGTTATCTTTGTTGGCGACCACAGTTACGCAAAATGTACCACAAAGTCTTACCGTCAACCCGTTTTATCACAGTAAAAGACACTATTGTTTCTTGTCACATCTCTAGTTGCCATCACTGTAGTATAAGTATTCCCTCCTTCCTGCCTCCCCCTCTCCTCCATGTTGTTTACATTCTGGCACACTTCTGCGGCGGTTAAAGCGGTATAAAAGACTTCCTGGGTGCGCTGGGGAGTCTCCGAGGTTCCAGGCGTCCCACAGCACTTAGGCCCCGTCCCCGTGGTCGTGACTGGCTGAGCGCGGCCCACATTAGCCCCACCGCACCTCACCCAAATGGGCTCGCCTGACCGGAATGAAAGACTGGAGGCACCATGCACACCAGCCAGATCAATGGAGCCCAGAGAGACCAGGGGTGAGGGAGGACTAAGCTAGGACTGAATCAGGACTAAACTAGGACTAAACTAAGACCAAACCAGGACTGAACCAGGACTAAACTAGGACTGAAACAGGACTAAAGTCAGGAGGCACCACGCCAGAGATTAATGGACCCCAGAGAGGCTAGTGCTAAAGGAGTGCAAAACCAGCACTGAACCAGAACTAAGCTAGGACTAAACTAGATTGAACCAGAACTAACCCAGGACTGAATTAGGACTAAAACTGGGATAAACTAAACAAGGACTACACAAGAGGTAAACCAGGACTAACCTAGGACTAAGATCTGAAATAACCACAATCAGGTCTAAATCAGGACTAAACCAGGTTTAAACTAGGACTAAACCAGGACTAAACCAGGGCCAAATTAAGACTAGGACAGGACCAAACCAGAACTACTAACCCAGGACCTGAACCAATGCTAAAGTACTAGGACTAAACCAGGACTAACCACGACAAAACTGAGGAAGAGTAAGAGCCAGGACTACTGTAAATTCTGTAAATTCTGTAACCCAACCTAAATAGGGATTACTAGGGAAGAAAATATATATACAGACCACAACCAGGTCTAAACTAGGACTAAACCAGGTCTAGACAAGGGCTTAAAAAGGACTAAACATACCAAAACCTAAAAAACAGTATAAACCGACTCTAAACTGGGACTTAAATCAACACGGTGGACCTCAGTATTTCAAACTCTCTGGCCTTAGCCTTTAATCAGCTTGGGGCTCAGCAAACATGGAGCCAAGTGATGCGTTTGAGGAGCAGCCGTGCTTTTGAGCGCCGGACAAAAGGCAGGAGTGAAGGGAGCAGGCGGGGGTACTGGCCTCACTGTTTTATCCAGAGGAGCTCAAATGCCTCTGCTCGCCCGGCTGTGAAATGTGGAAATCCCCCTGCCCTCCACAGACAGGGACCAACCACAGTAACAACAAGTGGAGGGCTTTAAATGTTTATGATGTTTTAAGGAATATTTTAAAGGAGAAATGATATGAAGCGTGAACATGAATTATATGAGTGTACGCTGCACTGTAAACTTGACCAAAACAAATATCAATGTACACATATCCTACTCTAAAAAGACAAAAATGCAAAAAAAAAAAAGTCTTTTAAGACCCCCAGAGCACTTAACATTACATTATTCATTCACTCCAAACTGCTGCTAAGTTACTATTGTAGCCACAGTTGCCCTGGGGCAGACTGACAACCTGCACCAACACTCGTTCAAGGTGTTTTGGCTAGAGGTACAACAACAGAACTCCAAGCATGAATTGATCCCCAGACGTTTGGGTTGCGGGACCACTGAACCACTGTCGTCCTGACCTAACCTGCAAACCTACTTACCCTATGGTTTAGACCTCTGCAAACATTCAATTTCAATGTTTTTTTGTAAATCCCAAAATCACAACAGCAGTCGCCTCTTAGGGCTGAACATGAGAAGTGATTTAACCAACAGAAAGTTAGAAAATCAACAAGGAAACAGAAACGGACAAGCAAATTAATCAACAGAAAACAAGCAAATGGATAACTGTCCCGAACATCCTCTGTCCTCAGACCCTCCTTCTCGGCAATGAAAAACTCAAAAAAACCCAGTGGGAAAAAGAGAAACCTCAAGGAAAACCACAGTGAAGGAGAGATCCACTCCCATGGACGGGCAGCTACAGATGTGTCTTGGACTAATGTGCATCCAAAACAACAATCTGCACAAACATGTTCTGAAATGCATGGGATTCTTGTAGTTTAGCAGGTCTTAATGCTCCTGTATCAATCTTGATTTTAGATAATATATTGCAAATCAAATCTCCATCAAGATGTATCTCAGAAAATGTTAAATATTCCACAGTTGTTCAGCCGTATGAGACATACATCCATAGACTCGAGGCATTCTCTTGACTCCATAACCCTGACATTTGTACTTCTACCTGAATTTAGTCCTCTTCAAATCAAATTCAAATCTAAAATCTAAAACTAATACAATACATAAAACTTCCCCGTGTCTCCATAGAGCGCTCCCTCCGCTAAGTGCCCAGTAATTGCACTAGTACCCGCTCTCTGTCACCTTTTAGCCCACTGATGAAATTGGCTAACGATGAGGTTGCAGCTGCTCCGTGGCACTTGAAGGGAACAGACACGACAAACTGAAAAACGAAGTAAGTACAGAACAGTGGGTGTTTACCAGTGGCAGGAGTAGATCAGAGCAATGACGTTTTGAATACAGGAGAATAAAGATTAGCCAAACACACCTGAATCACTCCAAATACAACTTCAGAGGGTCAGTGAGAAGGGAGACAGCTACAGCATGGTTAAGAGCTCTGAAAAGTCGATTTTTGCAGAATAGGTCTGCTTTAAGACATTTTTATTGATTTTATTGTTGTATCAAACATATAAAGCAAAACAAAGAGAACAAAGAAAACAACAGGGCTAGCCAGGATGCTAATAGGTGTGAAATCACTCATTAGGGGCTTGAATGACTATGCTAAGTTGGACTCAGGCACAGTGAACACTTAGGGTAGCACAATAGACCTAGCCTACAACTGTAAACAATATTTTTTTGAGTTTCAGTGTAGTTAGTTCCTCCCCTCAGATAAATATAAGGCAGTGTCCACCAGTAATTTGACCAGAACTGAAGAAGCGGCTTGGATGAGCAGCAAAACGTCTTCACTCCTACAACGATTTGCCAGTTTGACAGATTTTATTTTTCTTTTGCTATGGACAGAGGAGTTACACAAATATATCAAAAATATGTGAAAAAAAACTGACTCCATGATAAAATTTGAATCTGAATCTTGACCAAACATGTTTAAAATATAATATAAATCATCATATATGAAGTGAAACAGCTACAACATCCAAACATGTTATCCCTATGAGAAGGTTTGCAGCGCAGTACGTTTTACAATAGTAGTTCCACCCATTTACTTCTCAAATCATATCTACACTTACATCCTCTAAAAACTACTATAACCCCAGACTACAGCCCATAGAACTTCCCCATGTCTCCACAGAGCGCTCCCACCGCTAAGTGCCCAGTAATTGCACTAGTAGCCGCTCTCTCTCACCCTTTAGCCCACTGATGAAATTGGCTAACGACGGGGTTGCGACTCTGCTCCGTGGCAGTTGGAGGGGACAGCCACGGCCGCTGCATTTGACCCGGGTTGCCTGTTTACCCTCCGCAGCATCACTCCGCCCGCACACCCAAAGCCCCTGTAACTTTAACCCTATTGTTTAACGCCTCACCAAGATGGAGGACGGCGAAATGAGTTTGGAGAGCAGCGGGCGCACGCGGGAGGACGACCTTTAGCTGCACTTCCTTAGCTGAATCTCATCCAATTAGGCCACTGTATATTTTCCCTAATAGCGGCTGATGAGGTAGAGCTATGAGCCCGCACGCCTTGGCACCGTTGCTATGCGCCCGGATGGCTGTTAGCATGGTAGCCGCGCAGGGGAATAAGTGAGCAGAGCGCGCTAATTTGATCGGGTTAGAATCCTGCAGGCTCGGGGGTCGCGGGGTCGCCAGGAACCAGTCTCGCGGCCGATATGAAGAAATCACAAGTAAATTGCTTACATCTGCTGCCAGAGAATCCCCGAGGTGTGGACTGTCTCGTGCTGCAGAGGAGACCTGTAATTGGAGTAATTCCGTATTAATAGATGTTAAAGATGTTCCTCCCAGCAGCTGTGAGGAGTGAGGAGGAATCAGGAAAAAGCATGGAATTAACAGGAAGCAGTCTTTTGGATTTGAGTCTCCTGTGTGTTGTCTTAAAGGGCCCATGTAACACTATTTTCTGATCTGTTATAATGTTGTATCCTCATCAAAAACATACCTGGATACCTTTTGTTGTTTCATTCAAACACATGTTTAACACACATTTAGGTCTTGTTCTTCTCTCAAACTCAAAACACTTTGTGATGCCATGTGATAATACAGGAAGTGCTCCACTGTGTTTTTAAACTCCATACACCTCCAGCAGAATCATTTGGATGATTTCAGCCCTGGAATGGCCAATCTCTACTGAACAAAAGGTAAAAGGTAGTTGTTATCTTGAAAACTACCGTTTCATGACATCACAAGGTGGAACGGAGCAGTTTGAGCTTTGGAGATGTAGACAGACTAATAACACAGGATTACCTAAACATGTGTGAATGAAATAAAACTCAACTCCAGGTATGTTTTTGAGGAGGTAACAACATTATAACATGACTTAAAGCTCACATGAGTCAATTTTGTGCAATATAGGACCTTTAAGGCTAATTAAAGGGTAATTATTATAAAATGTTACTGGCATTTAAGCTACTGCATTTATCTTGGACCCATTTTTTCTGTGGGTGGGGTGAACTTTCCACATATCTGAACTGTAAATTTGCCTGCTATAATCATGTGCTTGTCACCATGGAGATAGGTAAGTTTAATGCCGGCCTGTGGAGCGTTTCAGTCAAAGTAACAACATCTCCATGTAGACAAGCAGGTGCCAACCCTCTCCCAGAAAAGTTACGTAGTGCACCTTTACACAGAGCTATGCGATGTTACTATCAGAGAGGTATTCTGATTAAGACACAGTGGACATGGTTAGAATCCACTTTTTTGTATATCTTGCAAAAGACAGTTGAACTCTGTCAGCTGGACACGTTTTTAGAGTGAATACGTTTCCCCACTCATCCAAGTAGCTTCTTCAGTTGTGCCGTAGTTCTGGTAAAGGACTGGCTTAAATATCTGTCTAAAAGGAAGAGCTTACAACACTGAAAGTAACACACCCTAATTATTTACAGTAAGAAGTATCTGATACTAGTCCACTGAATTAAACTTCTAAACCAAAACAACAGTAATAGGGCTAATCAGAGTATGCTAATAGGTGACTTAGCACTACAACGACTGCAAAATATGCCTCAGGTGACAGTTCACACCTTAGGGTTGTTCAGTGGATGCGGCTAGCTACTCTTTACTGTAAACAACAAGGGTGTGCTAGTTTCAGTGTAGCTAGCTCATCCCTTCAGACAGATATCAGGCTCTGACTTGATAGTTCTGCTGTTACGCTTTAAACGAGGCTTAAAACAATAGCTGCTAGTTTCATCGAGCGCTGAAAGGGAACGTCAGTCTTTCTTTTAGTTCTTTTAGTCTTGTAATTACAGAACAACAATGAGGAGGGAGAGCAATAAGACTTATTTAGTACACTCATTTGTGGGGAGTGAGAGGAAATCACCGCTCCTATTACACTGGCGAATGCTGTCTGTTACATCAGCAGTGTACATCCTTTGGAGATTAAAAAAATATGTATATTTAATATTTGGGAAAAAAAAGTATATCAAGGCCCACCCACTTTGCCTTTATTTAATTACACGTGTTTTTGTTGCCCCCAAATGCAGATCTCACCTGTAACTTAGCGTGGTGATGTCGCCCGCTTGTCACCATGGAGATATACATGTTTAAAAGCATACTATGGAACATTCTAGGCAATCCAGTAACATATCGATGGAGACAACTTATCCGTCCTTCAGAAAAGTTACATATTGCACCTTTACCAACTTAACTATACAATAATATCATTTGTTGTATTTGATATGAAAATTGTGTAAACATACAGTCACCTTCTTAGCTTCATGTCCCTATTATTTCCATATCGGCACTTTATATCTGGTATAAATTTTTAAAAACTTTTTCATACTATCCATTTGTATTCGATTGTTTACTCTTTTTTTTTACCCACCCTCCTCTGCCTGTTGTCCCTGGTCCCCGCCTCCTCTTTGGGAGCCAGTCCAGCTAAAACAGCCCGTGAATCATGGCTAGCACTGCGGCTAATGACACTCCATTGGACGGTCTTTGTCACCAATTATGTGTCTATTAAGAAACAGTCAATCAGTCAGTGCGCTGATGGCGAGCCCGCGGAGGGCCGGGTATTGACGAGCAGCTGTCGATAGCACATCTGATATGATTTAGCTCCGTGTTCAACGCTACAGCTTTGACAACAGCGCTAGCTAAACCCGCGCCGCGACCAAAGTATTGACCAACAATTATCGTAATGAGGCGTTTTAATGGAAATGCATTAGTAGTAGCTGTAATGGTAGTAGTAGTGGTTGTGATAAACAATATGTGCTACAAGAAGTACGGAATATTGCAAAAAAAAAAGTATTAGCAGTATTACTTGGCTATGGAATTTTAAGAGATTCTGGCATTACTAATGGTGAATGATGAGCGCCGTTCTTTTTAATGGCGTGATCTAGTCAGTCCTCTGTCAGTAAAAGAATGCGGTTTGGAGCATCTGAAAATTTTACATTTTGTGTTAAATGACAATGTTTAAAATCTATCCTATTTATGTGCATAAAATTAATATTGAAATACATTGTATTTGTTTTTAATAAGACAAATTTTGTGATTTATCCATATTAGGATTTTTTTTTTTTCTTTTTTCTCATATTACCCAGCCCTAATATAAGTGTTCAAGGCTTCTGTTTCACTGTACTTTAAGTGAAACCATAGTAGTAGTAATAATAGTAGTAGTAGCAGTAGATAGATTAGGATTTTTTTTTTTTCTTTTTTCTCATATTACCCAGCCCTAATATAAGTGTTCAAGGCTTCTGTTTCACTGTACTTTAAGTGAAACCATAGTAGTAGTAATAATAGTAGTAGTAGCAGTGCTAATAGATAATGTAACCACTATTACTAATACAAGTACTACTGGCTATCAAGTAGGTAAAGTAAGGTAAGGTAAGGTACACTTTATTGTGACTAGGGAAATTTGTCTTCTGCATTTGACCCATTCTTAAATGTTGTTACGGAAACCTGTGAGGAGCAGTGTTTTGGATTATTGGGTGAAACCAGAATGCCCAGAGAAAACCCACCCAGACACAGGGAGAACATGCAAACTCCACACAGAAAGGCCCGGAGAATATGGTTGGATTATTGTTATTGAGAAAAAAATTACAATAATTTTTGTTTATATCACCTCTATTATCAAGTGGTTACAGTTTTGGCTGTTAAAAGACAAATAATACAAATACAGCACCACTCATTTTTTTCCCTCTCATTAAAATAAATGATTCAGGCCTGTTTGAATTACTCCATATGCCATGTTTTAGCTCTATAACAACACTGCTAGCTAACTTGTACTCCCGCTAATTTATCGACCTACAATTACTTTAATGAGTCTTTGTAATGTAAATATATGAATCCTCCAATCATCTTTCCAATCAGGAACATTCTTTGTGTTACGTAACTGCGAGGAAACGGTCTCGCCTCTCTCCTCTGGCACCCACAAGATACAGCACAGAGTCGACACATTTGACTACACAAAAACCCAAATTGGATGTGTGGCGAACTAATTTGATTCCACCCAAAAAGCCATGAAACTCAAGCCCAGCGCTAACCTCCAGAGCTGGACTCCGCAGCAGCGTCGTGAGCCCGTGTACGGCCGCCTGGCGCGCTATCCGTCCCCATCGCGGCAGTGGCAGCCCAAACCTGATTGCATTATGGGGCCATTTTCACATAAATGACTGCAAAATGGCTCCCAGCTCCAGTGGCGTCAGCTCAAACGCATTAGGTTTACTCTGGTTTCAGTGCGCTCAAATGAAGATGACATTTACACGGAGAAGAAGAAGGATCAAATCAGACAAAAGATTTAAGAAGACACATTGTGCTTGTGTCTGCTACATAGTTATAATCTATGACACCCATTTACCATTATGTTATAATCTGGACAGTTTTCTGGACATCTGGACATTTTCGCAATATTCACCTAAAACGACTCAAAAAGAAACAAATCTACTGACGTCCGCGTTAGAAAACTGCGATGCCCAATGGGAGCTGATGTCGCCGTAAACGTCATCACAACAAAGAGTGGTGAAGCTGTCGCACTTCCGCTAGCGATGCACGAATCATTCCAAATAAAATTTTGACTGAGTAAATGGTGACGGGAACCAGCTATAACATGGTTAAAAGATCTGAAAAGTCCATTTTGTATAATAGGTTTGCTTTAACTGATGATTACAACTTAAAATATAAATCACTTCTTTATAGGGATGTCTCAAGATCTAAAGACAAAATTGCCATAAAATTAGAGAGAGATCTGGCTTCTGACCTCCATCCAGAGGACCCTCATGTGACTTACCTCCATGCACCGGTCCCTAAAAGTAAACAAACAGCGGCCATGCAGAAAGACCGCCATTAAAGACAAGTCCAAACCCTTTTCCTAACCTCAACCATCTGTACCCGGACACGCGGCCTACGGCAACACATTCACGGACAAACTGCATCTAGCATGCCTATGTTGACGGTGAAATTTCTGTTTTTTTGTTTCTGGCAACACGTTTTAAACTGATAATTAACCTACGCAAGCAGAGCAGCTAGTTATTTTCAAACTAGAAATGAAATCTTTTGCTGATTAAATGAAGTGCTTTGCTTTAAACAATTTCAAATGAGCTTTAGCACCTTAATGACCTTTATTAGACAATTAACTAAAACGTGTAATTAGCAAATAAAGTAAACTAATGGAAATGGTGAGGGACATGTGGGTGGAGGTGTATCCTGGTAGATGACTGCAGGGTAGAATCCTCTGCCAAATTGTGCTCACATCGAGTAAAATTATCTTGTACGTTTTTTTTCATGTTTTTAGATTTGGCTTGAACAAAAAAGGCGCACTTAAGTTTCTCGAGATGCTATAGTTCCAAAAAAGCAGTGTTACAATGAAACCACACAATTGATTTATTATAAATCATGTTAAAATCTTGTCTTGTGTCGCTCTTGTGGACCCAATCTCGTGTCATGTCTTGTGAAAATTGTATCTCGTTCTACTCCTACGTCTCTGAGGTGTTCCTCCTTGGAGCGCCCCCTACATTTCAGAGCAAAGCATAGCTGTAAATTGTGGCATCAGTGGTTCAGCGTTCACTCATCCATCAACCTTTGGGTCAGCGGTTTTATTCCAGCTCAGTTTTTGGTTGATGGGGATGGATTGCCCAGAGGAAACGCACCCAGATACAGGGAAAACAAAAGGCAAACCATGTAACAGGTCAGATCTGTGGAAAGGCAACAACGCTGACAGCAGCATATGCTATTTACAGTATATGGACTGAATAAATAGGTAAATGTATCATAATGTGAATAATGTGATTGGCATTATGATACACATGATACTACAGGTACCTACAGGGCTAGCAGTGTTCATTCTTAGAGTGGTGCTAAACATCCAAACTCTTCCCAAAACCACATTTCAAATAGCTGCTAAACTGGGCAAAGCTGGTATGAAGAACCTCCAGACCTCTAGTGTGATTTGTCTAACAGGTTCAACAGGCGGCACAGTGGCTGAGTGACTAGCACTTATGCTTCACAGCAAGAAGGTTCCAAGGTTGCCTGGGGCTTTCTGTGCAGAGTTTGCATGTTCTTCCCGTGCCTGGATGGGTTTTCTCTGTGCACTCTGGTTTCCCCCATCAACCCAAAACATGCACAATATCCCCCAGCTAAGGTAACCCTGACCAAGCCTGGCAACAAGATGACGGAGAAGGGTCCCCGAACACTGCGCTGTGGTCCTTACTGATGAGAAGGGTAGATCAAATGCAGAGGACAATAAAGTGCACCTTAACCTTAACCTTAACTTTTCAAACTCCACCCCTGCAGCCAAGTGTTTGTAATCAGAAACAAAAGGCTGTAATCAGGACAGTTCTGTGTGATGTCAACAACTACTGGAAATTGCAACAGCCACTAGAGACAGAGCACGCTTAGATTTAGACGTTTTTGACCAGAAAGCTGCAAATTGACGTACTGTCCACTAAAATTGCCAAACATGACTAAAAACTGTGTACAACGCTACTAAAACACCACATACATCGTTTAGTAGCGAAAAACGAGTATTTAGTGTTTAGTTCCGCTTAAACCAGGAAATAAAATCTGTATTGTATTTTAGCGTATATGCTCAGCTTTCTCCTGCGCCCGTCTGTTCTCCGTGCTTTAGCGCAGTGATTAAAGGTGTGAGCGGGTTGGTCGGGCCCGTGGTAATGGGAACGCCGGGGTCGTCTGAGGTCAACGCAGCCGCCATACAGGAAATGAGCTTCTCCAGGCTGTGTTCCCAAGGTAATCGCTGTGTGTGTGTGTTTAATCTCAGCTAATATTGTTATAATAACCCGATCAATTATTCAAAACAAGCAAACGCCGACATTTCCAGGACCACCGGAGCAAAGCCGGTCGGAGCAGAGGCTTGGCTCAGCATGTCGGGTTCAGTGTGATCATAGTGTAACTTCTTTAAAAGACAGAGGCTATTGGTGTTTTAGGCTCTTTTGGGGTGGCTTTATAAAATTAGGTACACTCATAGTGTGTATATATAGACGGACGTAGCTAGCCCATTAGCCACCTCGTTCCAAATAGGAAATGAGCATGGGTGCCAAGTGGTTCCTTCGAGGTCTGGTTCCAATTCACTTTCTGTTGAAAAAACGTGAAGACGTGAAAAACTGTGTAGCCGCTGCTGTCAGACTCGTTAATTTGCCTTAAAATGTTTGTAGTAAACCGCTCTACGTGAACATTAATAACAGACAAATTGGGCGCCTTCGTTCCCCGAGGTTGCTCCCTTTAACGTTAGCAACAGGTTTGATTGACAGCTATTTCTTTTTCTTTTTTTTTTTAACCAGTGACACGACAATTGCAATTGATTAAATGCAAGATAGATTATTTATTGCCATACTGTGGAACGTTACAGATCCATATAGCGCACCTTTAACTGGGTCTAACTCATAGACTGTATATATAAATGGACAGAGCTAACGCGCTAGCCGGGGCGCGCTTCCGGCTCCATCGACTCCATCCAATTCACTTTGCGTCCGCTCTACGTGATCCTGGTGTTTTTATTTCACTATTTTGTCCGTAAATCAAGATATGAACATTAATAACAGACAAATCAGGCACCTGCTTTCCACGAGTCGGTCCCGCTAGCGTTAGCAACAGGTTTGACTGACAGCGTTGCTAAGCGCCCGCTCCCTGCTAAACCAGCGGTGCGGTTTACCTTCAACAGCCTGGTTCCAGATTGGCTCTTTGGTTGCTATGATACTCGTGGTCGGAATTCCAAATATGGGACTCGATGAGCTCCATCTGACTGGAGCAGAACGCTATGGATGACGTCACACTCCCTTAGTCCACTTCTTTATACAGTCTACGGTCTAACTACAAGTACCTTTATACAGTATGGCTGACCTCATATACATATTCTGACAGTACTTCTTTAATCCTCCGCTCCACATGACTGCAGTACCTTTTGTGTTCTTGTACTACTTTATCCTCTGGAGTGAGCCGTCTCCGCCGCGGTCCGGGCGGACACGGGGTCACACGGCTCTCCGCGTGCCCAACACAGGAGAGGCAGGGAGCGCGGCAAAACACCCCGCGCCCCCTATGCAAATGAGCCCCCTCCATATGCGGAGCCACGTGTGAGCTGGCACCACCGCAGTCCACTCAGCGAAAACCCAGGCTGGAGAGAGGGAAGCCGAACGCAATTAGCATGAGCAAGGTGAGAGAGGAGATCTGGATACTACTGGAAATATGGCTGTAGGGGCAATGTTGGCCTGTGCTTCAGACTTCACTGAAAACATAATGAAAGAGACCGAACAAAAACGAATTCTTACAAAGCCAATATGTCTTAAATGCTCATGATAAATTGCGTTTTGAGAGCTATAAGCAATCAACCCTGCAAATGAGAGAGTTGCATTAAACATATCGATATCCATTTAGGCGAAAAGGTGATGCCACCAAACTTACAGGTCAGATGTGTGGAGAGGCGAGCCCACTCACAGTTCGAATGCGTGTTTTTCAATCAATTTTACAATTTTTTTCAATAAAAACACCTGCAATAGTTACATAGTGCACATTTAATATTTAGTGATAACAGTAGAAGTAGTAGTAGTAGTAGTAGTAGTTGTAGTAGTAGTCCAGATGTCCCTATTTACTCATGACAGCCCCAGTTTTTAGCCCTGTGTCCCGTGTCTCAGTAGACTTATACGAAATCATTTTTGTCCCAGTTTTATACAAGAAAAAATACAGAAAACCGTGCTTGAAAATCACTATAAGGCAAAACAAATGCACCGGCAGACGTCCCTCAGATTATACTTACCCACAAGTGAGTCAATTTTACTTATACCAACTATCCCAACCCGGCTGTGTCCCAGTTTTGAATTTTGAAAATCTGGTCACCCTATAGTAGTAGTAGTAGTAGAAGTTGGTAGTAGTAGCAGTAGCATATCTAAATTGTTATAGGTCTAAAAAGTAACAGTATGTGTATAAAAGCCATTAAGTCAAAACAGAAAGTAAACAGCTTAGGTCTACTATTTACAGTACAAATAATAGTATCCACCATGTTTATGCAGAATTTGAACCAGTAATACACAGTCTAGTCTAAATTTAGCATCCAAAAGCGTCAGTATTCCAGTATTCCATTATTCCAAACACACTCAGATACTGCACTGCGCTCGGCTAATTTCATGCTGCCATTCCGCACACGTCACTCCTGCTGGAAAAATTGCAATTAAGTTTGTGGGAGATAAAACATGCCAAGTCGTCTGCATTTCAAGGCACCGTGATCAGCCTATCAGCTCGTCAGCCTCCGTCCTGCTTTTCATCACTCCTAATTGATCCCTTCTTTAATTAATCTGAAAGAGGGACGCTTGTACGCGCAGCCTGCTCCTGTGTGTCTGAGAGCACGGTGAAAGAAAGGCCTAGCTAGCACTGTCCCGCGGGCTACTAGCGTTAGCGTGTTAGCGTTAGCTCCTGGCGCTGGGCCAACGGGCTATTTATGGTGCACCTAGCCAAGCGGCGTTGTGAGTTTGTTAACAGGGAGGTGGGTGTTATGATATTGTGTACAAAACGATGTTGGAATTGTTATTTTTGATATGCTAAGTAACAATGCTATATGAAATTAGCCTAGGTCTCTATAGTTAATTTGCAGATGTTGTGGTTGTGGTTGGATGAATATAGTGGGATAATGGACCTTAATGGGATAGAAATGATCAGGGATTTTTAAAATATTTTCCTTGTGGCTTAAAAAAAAACGCACACCATATTCTGCTATCTGAAAATTCTGATACAAATTTAAAAAAGAAATATTTAAAAAGGGATTTCAGTGTATTATGGGGTAATCTGCTTGAACTTTGGTCAGTTAAAACAAGGCTAAAAAGACATTGTGTTTGTGCCTGCTATATAGTTATAATCTAAGAGACCTGTAGATCATTATGTTATAATTTGGACATTTTAAATCGCCGTGACAGTACCAGCCAGCCGTAAACGTCGTCATAGCAAAGTGCCACTCTGTCGGTCCAACAATGTAAGTACGGAGCAGTGGGAGGGTATGGGGGGTAGGGAAAAACGTGAATTTTCAGAGCATTGGCGTCTTGATTACGAGCAGCTGAAGATTACTCAAACATACTGTGAATGGTTAAATGAGAGGAATTATAGCTGAACGTTTATTTAGCGTCCTATCTCTTCTTTAACTACTACTTAACAACTAGTAATTATTTCCTAATATATAGTAATGGTATAGTATGATTTATAATTAATAACGGTATAGTCTATAATAACAATAATCAGGTTTATGTCGTTAAGTTAAAGCTGAAACTATTAAGAAATTCATTTTTGGTGCATATGGTGACATAGTGGAGTGGTTGGCATTATCCCCTCACAGCATGAAGGTCTCGGGTTAGATTCCCAGATGGTATATAGGCCTTATTGGTGGAATTTGCATATTCTCCCTGTGTCTGGGTACTCTTGGCATGCCTCAACAACTACAATAACATGCAGTGACTCCAAAACTGTACTAGAATCAAGATACAGGTCTCCACTCTTCTCTCCTTTCCCTCTCTCTCTCTCTCTCCTCCTCTCTTCTGGTCCTAATATCATTCCCTCCATCCCCCTGTTGTCACGGCGCTGTCACATTGTCGCCCTGATTGAATTAGCCCCTCCCCTTTCCCTGGCAGAGTTGGCGGTGTAGCGTTTGTCATGCGTGTTGTTAGCCCCCTAGCAGAGATCCAGTGTCCTATTTTATTAGGAATTAGCATAGCAGGTGTGGTGCGGCTACGCTAGTTTTACATTTATACCTTGTTAGTTGGAGTAGTCAGATTAGGGGCGGCAGTGGTGTAGTGGGTTAAGCGTATGTCTTGGAACGGGAGAGTATCTTGACAGCTGAGGTGAAATTTAAAAAATATATATATATATAATTTACAATACAGTAAAAAGGAGTTGTCAAATTAAAAAGTGAAAAAGTGAAAATATGAATAGTAAGTATATAAAGTATTAACAGTTCCAGAAAGTGCCATGGTCATTATTGGAGTAAGAATGTTCTTCAGATAAGCTGAACAAGTACTAGTAATGGTTATGGTACTTATAGACTTAAAGTACATGTAGTAGATTTATTATAGTACTACCATTATGTGTTTACAACCACAGCTGTTATAAGGAAAGCAATAAAAGCTTAGTTGGTAGAGTGTTTGTCCTCTGATCCAAAGGTTGGCGGTTTGTATCCCGCTCTCGACGCAAACATCATTGGTAGTGCGGTGAGAGCCACTGACCCACAGGTTGGCGGTGCGATTCCAGCTTCCACAGATGAATACTATTGTTGTGTCCTTGGCCAAGACACTTGACCCACCTTGCCCCCAGTGTCTGTGTACACTGGTGTGTGAATGGGTGAGTGGTTTCTTGATGTAAAAGCGCTTTGAGTGCCTAGAAGGTGGGAAAGCGCTATATAAAAATGTGACCATGACCACTTAACGATACTAGAGATAATAAAAAATAATATTTGTTTAGTGCATAAATTGCAGATAGAGATATAGAAAAAATATATTGTTGTTGACAGAAAAATTTGTAAAAATATGAATGACATGGGACATTACGTACACAATTTGTAATTCTAGTAACGTTCAAAGCAAAACAGTGGTGTGACAAAGGAAAACTGTATGTAATTGTGCCATTGGCTTGAGAATATGAGTTGAAATAAAGTTAGAAGTTTAACTATTTTAAATATGGAAATTATACTTAATAACTTAATTAGATGAAGTTATAATCTAGCACTGGTAACGTTGGTGTAGTAGTAACATGAGATAACGTTATAACACAGTGTAATCGTGTAAATGAGGGGAAAAAAATACAATACATTCTGTATACAAATACAATGGACAAGTTATGCAGAGAACAGTTGAAATAAAATCAAACATTTTAAAGGTACTGTACCTGATTTTTACTGTCTTAAAACATGAAAAACAGAACCAGTTAATTTGAAACAGTTTGCAGAGGTCCAAAATTATTCCTCATTCCTCATTGCATCCTAATTAGTCAGAGCGCTTTTCACAACTTGCAGAGGCCACAGCGGAGTTTCCCTTCACGGGAATGCTAACAACAACTAGCTTGATTTGTAGTAAAATCCTAAAGATAATTATGTAAACACATGATTTTTCCGAGGTCAAAACACGTCCGCCACGCGCTGTCTCTATCTAATTATAAATCGTTTTATTGTCAGGTAAACAGGAAGCGTGCGTTAGCAGGCTAGTTGTTTTGTCGTCACTGCAAAACTCCGCTCTGGTCTCTGAAAGTGGTGGAAAGCGCTTATGAACTCATTGCGGTGGGTAATTAGGATGTTCAGAAGGCATAAGGTAAGTGGGGAATAACTTTGGACCACTGCAGACCATTTCAAATGAATTTGTTTTTCACATGTTTAGGACAGTAAAAATTAGGTAAGGCGCCTTTAATTACGTCTTAGGAAAATGAGTAGTCTAACCTGTCATATGCGTTTTTAAAAATTCATCCCAAGTTTCTATTCTCTTTCTGTACTTTTATTTCTTCTGCTTGTATGGTATATTTATGGACTTTGGCACTTTCTCGTTTCCGTATTTTTACAGTAATCGGCCGTTTCGCTGACAGCTCCGTACCTGCTGTAATGGTCGCCTCCAGGAAGTGCCAAAGCGGGTCTTAACACATCACCTCCATCGGCACCATCCGAGCGCACGTGCGGCTTAAACTCACAATTATAACGCGCTTTTGAATGTATTTATTTTCTAGCGTTTTCACAGTAAAGAGGTGGAAAGGGAGGGAGCAGTGAAATGAACAGAGGAGTATATATTTCTGTCTAATTAAATGAACACAACTGCCTCCAGCTCTGCTCCTGCCAGCTCTGAGCCCAGAGCGTGTGTTTCATGGGAGAAGACTGCCACCTATTGTCCAAGATGGGTATGATTCCTCTTTCTTTGGATTGTAGAAGTTAATGATTTGCAGATCTGTGTTGAGTTGGATAAGAAATTTCAGTTTTAGTCAAGATGGTATTCACAATTATTTGGTTAATTATATTTGGAAATCACAATTATTTCAAAGAATTACCTAAACTATACTCTAAATTAACTTCGAGAAAAGTTTAAACATAGTAGAAGAGGTATAGTAGTAGAATAAGTATAGACATAATGTACTTTATTTATTATCAGTATTATTATTATTATTATTATTATTATTAGTAGTAGTAGTAGTAGTAGTAGTAGTAGTAGTAGTAATAGTAAAAGAGGTATAGTAGTAGAATAAGTATAGACCTAATGTACTTTACTATCATTATTATTATTACTAGTACTACTAGTATTAACTAGTACTAGTACTATTAGTATTAGTACTAAAATTTTAAATTGGTAAAAAATACACAAAATTCACATGGTAAAAAATACAGAATAAGACACGGTTACCAACTAGTAGTAGTAGTAGTAGTAGGCAGAAGAGGAGGAGGAGGAGGAGGTGGAGGAGGAAGAGAAAGAGGAGTTTATTTTATTTTATTATAATTATTTTTTTTCACGTGGTAAAAATACACAAAATTCACTTGTTAAATACAGAATAAGACAAGATTACCAAGTAGTAGTAGTAGTAGTGGTAGTAGTAGTAGTAGTAGGATTATTAGGAGGAGGAGGAGGGGGAGTTTTAGTTTAGTTTTTGTTTTTTGTTTTTTTTACTTGGTAAAAAATACACAAAGTTCATTTGATAAAAAAATACTGAATAAGACAAGGTTACCAAATAGTAATATTAGTAGTAGTAGTAGTAGTAGTAGTAGTAGTAGTAGTTGTAGTAGTATATAGTATACACTTTTGTTTTATAGCTATGTAGATTAGAAAATTAGCTTTATTCCAGGTTTTGAGGTGCAGCACATGCCGTTCTGAACAGAAGGCAATTAATTGTATTTTCGATTACAAAATTTTTGCAATGAAATATGGTCATAATTTGAATTGCAATTTTAAATGAGCAATGGCACTGTCCTATTTTTAGTTTCAGACTAGTTTTTGTCAACAAAATTGTCATATTTGGTCAGTCAGCTAAATCCATTTCTATTTGAACTGTGCTAAACAGTATTGCATTGCTTTGTTTTTTTTGTTTTTTTTGTATTATTATTTTCCAAAAGTCAGTTATTTAAAAAAAAAAAGATCTCATTTTAGTGATTTTAGTAGTTTAGTAAGTTTTAGTCATAGTTTTAGTCATTGTGAGTACTTTTTATTTAGTAGTAAAAAATCTGCTTGTGTTTTTTACAGCAAAAAAAAAAAAAAACATTTACAAAAACTATGACAAAACATTTTAGCCTATGAGACAAACAGAGTCGCAGATAGCTCCAGATTTCTTGATAAAACACGCTCTTAAGACATTATATTTCTTTTGAAGGCTTCGTTATGAAAATGCGTACACCACGGTCCAGCGGTAATGGCACAGGGGTCTGAAGCAGGAGCGCTCTTATCAAACGTGTTTTCTTAAGGCGCAGAGCGGCAGAGCCACGCTGTTTGTTGTGCTGATGTGGAGAACAAAGCGGAGCACGAGTGGCCAGCCTGAGGAGCAATTTTGGTCCATCACAAACCATCAGGAGCTCAATTATGAAGCTTCTGAAGTGTGCAGATGTTTGGAGAGGTGGTGAAGGGAGGAGAGGAGGAGGAGGGAGAGAGGAAGAGAATGAGGAGAGAAAGGAGGAGCTAAGAGGAAGAGAACGAGGAGGAAAGAGAGGAGAACGGGGAGAGAGTAGGAGGGAGAAAGGAAGAGAATGAGGAGAGAGGAGAGGATGGGTGGTGAAGGGTGGAGAGAGAGAGGAGGAGAAGGGAGAGTGGAGGAGGAGGAGAGAATGGGTGGTGAAGGGAGAGAGGGAAAGAAGAAAAGAAGATTGGCGGTGAAGGGTGGAGCGAGAAAGGCGGAGGAGGAAGGGATGGATGAAGAGGTGGGGGAGAGGGGAGGAGGAGAGCAGATGTTTGGAGAGGTGGTGACAGGAGGAGCCAGAGAGAGGAGGAGGAGGGAGAGAGGAGAAGAATGAGGAGAGAGAGAAGGAGGAGCAGAGGTGGGAGAGAGGAAAAGAACGAAGAGAGAGGACAGTAGGATTGGTGATGAAGGGTGGAGCGACAGAGAGGAGGAAAAGAAGAGGAGGGAGAGAGGAGGAGAGGATGGGTGGTGAAGGGTGGAGGAAGAAAGGAGAACAAGGAGAGAGGAGGAGGAGAGGATGGGTGGTGAAAGTTGGAGGGAGAGAAGGGGAGAGAAGAGGACTGGTATTGAAGGGTGGAACGCAAAAGGAGGAGAAGAGAATGGATGAAGAGGTGGGGGGAGAGGGGAGGAGGAGAGCAGATGTTTGGAGAGGTGGTGAAGGGTGGTGGACGGAGAGAGGAGGAGGAGAGGAGAAAAGGAGTGAGGAAGAGAGAGAGAGGAAGAATAGGATGAGGAAGAGAGAGAGGAGAATAGGATGGATGAAAAGGTGGAGTAGAGAAAAGGAGGATGAGGGAGAGGAGAAGAGGATGGGTAAAGAAAAGGAGAAGGAGATGATAGGTGATGAGGAGTAGAGGAGGAGGGAGAGGTGAAGAGGAAGAGGAGAATGGGGAGGACAGTATTGGAGCAGGAAAAGAGCAGATGTTTGGAAAGGTGGTGAAGGGTGGAAGGAAGGAGAGAGGAGGAGAGAAGAGAAGGAGGAAAGGAGAATGGGAAGGAGATACAGGAGCAGAAGAAGAGCAGATGTTTGGAGAGGTGGTGACAGGTGGAAGGAGAGAGAAGGGGTAGAAGAGGATGTAGGGGGTGTGGAAAAAGAGGAGAAGAGAGGAGGAGGATGGATCGTGAAGGATGAAACAGAGCAGAGGAGGAATGATGAGAGGAGGATGGAGAGCAGAGGAGAAAAAGGGAGGCAGGTGAGAAGGTAGGGAGGAAGGGAGGAGGTGAAGGAGAAGAGCAGAGGGTGGGGATGCGTGGGAAGGAGGGGGAGAGAGAGGAGCAGAGCAGAGGATTTTGTCGTGGCCTGGGGGAAGAGAGAAGGAAAAGGAAAAAGAGGAAGAGGGGAGGATAAAAAGAGCAGAGGATGAGTGGCGAGGAGGAGGGAGAGATGAGGAGAGTACATGTCTTCACACCACATCTGTTTAATCAATATAAAGTATGTTTTATTGATTTTATTGTGAAAGTCAAACACGAAACACATTGGACGTATGATTTCAGTCTCAGCGCCAACATGTCCATCAACATTTCTCAACGCTGTTCGAAATTCAGACATAAATCACAAGATAACGCCGCTCATTTATTTTGCAGCTGAAACACACATCCACACATCAGTCATTTATGTTATATATGCTCCATAATAGCATTAAAATGATCTATATCCAGGTGATGCCGCTACAGGCCGAGTTAAAGGTCAGATCTGTGGAAAGGCGAGCCTGTTCACTGTAACAATGCATTCTCTCAAGGTATTAGTGAGCAATACAAACACTTGCAATAGATAAGAAAAGTTACATAGTGCACTTTTAATTTAAAGCTCCAGTATGTAACTTTCAGCAGGTGGCATGATTCCGTGGAAAAAGAAAGTTTAAACCATACTTCAGAACATTCTCCATAGGGATAGATACGTTTTAAGCCATACTGTGGGATATTATAGCCAAAGGAACGACATTTCCATGGAAACAAGCAGGAGGAGGCCCTGCAAGCTCTGAGGAAGGACTCGTGTTTTTTTTCAGTGCTTTTATTCTATTTTTTGGAAGAAAAAAAAAATGGAAGTTCAATGCAAGGAGGAAGAGAGAAGAGAATGGATGGAGAGGTGGGGGAGAGGGAGGGAGAGAGGAGGAGGAGGAGAGCAGATGTTTGGAGAGGTGGTAAAGGGTGCAGGGAGAAAGGAGGAGGAGGAGAAAGGAAGAGGGGGGAAAGAGGAGAAGGGAGAGAAGAAGATCGATGAAGAGGTGGTGGAGGAGAGAGAGAGAGAAAGAGGAGATGAGAAGAGGAGGATTGATTAAGAGGTGTAGGAGAGGGAGAGAGGAGAAGAGAAGAGGATGGATTGTGACGGGTAAAAGGAGGAGAGCGAGAGGAAGAGGAGGAGGAAAGGAGAATGAGGAGGAAAGTATAGGAGGAGGAAAAGAGCAGATGTTTGAAGGGTAGAGGGAGAGAGGAGGAGACAATTCCAGCGCAAAATGATCCAAGAGGCAGCGCAAAGCAGAATATTTATCTATATATTTATTTTATACCTTCATTTTATCACAAAGTCTTTCTTTTATAAATAAGACCTGGCCAAGGTAGCAGCCAACACAGTCAACGCAATCACAAAAAAGTCACAAAATTAAAATTTAAAATTTAAAAAATAATTGTAATCGTGTTTTGATAATCGTAATCGTTATCTGGACTATTCAGATGATACGACACAAAAAGGTACAGCAACAGTTAAAAAGGTTAAACAGTGAAAAATGAATGGAGTTAAAGTTTGGAGTTAAAATAGCTATAGTTTATCTTTATGTAGAAGTGTAAGTAAGGGACACTCCGGCTCCACCTTGTGTTTATTTGTATATACTGCAGAAGTGCAGAGTAATGTATCCAGTATGGGGAGCCTTTTAAAATTGAAATCTGCGGAGAGGTTTTATTGTTATATCTTAATTAATAGTTCAAAAATTACAAGACATATGTGAAAAGTATGTCACTGTTTGACTAGTCGACTAATCGCTCACCATCGTCGTCTACTAAAATAATCGATATTTGTTGCCCTGTACGAAAAATTACAATGAAAAAACCAACTCCCCTCTCGAGAAAAAAAAACATTAACATATCTCGAGCCATGTTCTCAATCAATAACCTCCTAATCATACCTGCTGCTTATGTATGAGCCGTGTTTGCTCAGAGACAGCGCTCAGATTTACAAGCTCCACTCCGCGCCCCGAACGCCGCCATAACTCCTCCGCTAAGGACAACGACGGCAACAACGCGCCACCCGCCCGGGCCACGGCCATAAAGAACGTCCCAGGCAGGCTGACATCACTGTCTGTGCCGCTGTTGCCACGGAGAAAAGCGCATTATGGGACGTGATGGGGTCCGCGGTATCCTATGGGAGCCCGGGAGGGACACGTTTCATGTTTTATAGACTGTTTTTGGACGACGAGGTACATAAAGTATACGGTTAAAACAAGCAGAGCCGGGATGTCAGTTTATGAGCGAGTGCGGTGAAGACGCGGAGACGGGTCGTGTCTGTGTCGACGAATATTGTGGGGAATTTACAAGGCAGAAAATAAAGCGTAAAGTCAAATCGTGTGACCAGTTTTACAGAATGGTAAAAGTTATGGTAAAACAATAGGTCCTGATGTAACTTGGTTTTTATGAGTTACTGATATCAAAATTTGTAGACTTCAACTCCAACTATGTAGTATTTGGACGGCAGTTTTGTTTCAACTAACGTCAGTCTTGTACAAATTACTTAAAGGGGCCATATTACGCTATTTTCTGATTTATGTTATAATGTTGTATCTTCATTGAGTTGTGTTTCGTTTCATTCACACATGTTTAACACACAAACCCTGCACATTTAGGCTGAGTTCTTCTCTCAAACGGAAAGCACTCTGTTCCACCTTGTGATGTCATGTGCTAATACAGGATGTGCTCCACTTTGTTTTTAAACTCAGTAGAATCAGTCGGATAATTTCAGCCCTGGAACTGCCAAACTTTACTATACAAAAGGTTAAAAAAAGTAGCTGTTAACTTAAAAACCACCGCTTTATGACATCACAAGGTGGAACAGAACATTTTGAGCTTGGATATGTAGACAGACTAATAATAAAGGTCATGTTTATGGAATATAAAATAAAAATCTCACATGCTGTTCTTTTAACCGGATAATACACTAGTCAAAAGTTTGGACACACCTTTTTTTTCAATGTATTTTTCTTTAAGTTTACCACTTTCTACATTTAATACATTTAATTTAAAACATACAGAAGACATCAAATATATGAAGCAGGATATATGGGATTATGTACTGCCACTCCATGAGAGAATGTACCAAAACCGTCGCAAGAGCAGTTCAGGACCTCAATCTGCTGTGCATCTTCATCCCAAAGCCGCTAACCACTGCTTTGAAGATAGTGAGGCACAGATCTTTGCTAAAGAAAATAAATGGTTTGAGAGGGGAGTTAAAGAGATACCGTTTTCCAGTAGAATGTATCAGAATGGATCATTTAGATGCCGTCCATACGCACTAAGAAGTTGATAAAGGTTTTGTATGCACCTGAAGCATAGTCGCCAATTTTAAACCTCATCGCTGTTTTATTCATGTCTGCAGCTATTTTGGCAGCAGCACTTCAGCTCTCAGAGGGTTTTTATCTACCTACTGAACTCACACTGACGGATGTGACCCTGTACTTTGTCACTCCTTGTATTGTAGTACTGGTTTTGAATGGTTGTGTATTTTTACTCTTCTGAGCAACAGCTACCAACTGAATTCCCCTCTGGGACGAATATTTTAGTACCTGTTACTTGAGACTGGTGATCAGGAGTAGGTCTGGGAAAAGCTGTAGCCTCTCCTCTCTGTACCTCAGGTCTTCACAATAACATGAAATAACGTCACTGCTGCTCGTTTTTGGCTTGTTGACAAATGTCGCTCCCGCTCTTCACGCCCAATTCACACTTATATTCTGTCCTGTCCATAAAAAACAACTAACTAACTAAGCTACTAACTAAGTAACCACTTCTAACTACCTAAATGTTAATAATAAATAAATGTATAAATTGGTAATGTATATAATTTATATGCTAATCTATATGCAGTATCTGTTTGTCCCCCTCTCCTTAAAGTGGGACTAACCACCTAAACTCCATCCACAAACACATTGCAGAGAGAGCTACTAAACTGGGCAGAGTGAGGGTGTAGGAGGGGCGGGGTCTGGAGGACTAAAGGGGAGAGTGAGGGGGGAGGAGGGGCGGGGTCTGGAGGACTAAAGGGGAGAGTGAGGGTGTAGGAGGAACTGAAGATATGAACATAATAAGAGACAAATCAGGCGCCTTCTTTCCCCGAGGTTTGCAACAGGTTTGATTGACAGCGTTGCAGTGTGGGCAGGAAGGGAGTTACCTTATTGACAGCGTTGCAGTGTGGGCAGGAAGGGGAGTTACCTTCAATAGCCTTGTTCCGGATTGGCTCTTTGGTTACTATGACACTTGCTTTCTGAATTCCTAATATGCAACTTGGCTCTAAATTGGCCCCTATAACCGCTAGCCTCGATGAGCTTCATTTGACTGGAGCCAAACGATATGAGTGACGTCACACTCAACCTCAAACCTGGGACCTTCTTGCTGTGAGGTATGAGTACTAACCTCAACAACTGTGGGGGTGGATGAATTGCATTTATTTAGCTCTTGTCTTCCATCAGTCAAAGCGATTTACCAGAGACTAGATACAAACTCGCATCTACTCTATCCAAACTCCCCACTGCTCCTCAGAACATTCTTCAATTCAAAATCTGTTCAATTACGTTCCTACAGCTTCATTTTTATTTCAGAAACACTCACCTAAATTGTCACCATTTCCTGGTTATTGCAAGAGACCGCAGTAGTGAATTGCAACTTCTAAAATGGCCCTTGTAGCTACAGATTTGTCAAAAGAATGGACTACTTTGAACATCTCAGCTAACGCCTCATCTGTAGCAGTGAAATGTGCAGCGGAGCAGTGTGTGGAGTCCATAAGAGCCGCGTGTGTTATAACAGGGAATGTCTCTCCCACTCGTCACACCCACTTCATATTTTTATTCTGTCCTGTCCAATAAAAATAAATAGACAGTAGCTCAGCTGGTGGAGCGTTTGTCCACCGATCCGAAGGTTGGCTTTTTGAATCCCTTTCAGATCCACTGACCCGCAGGTCGGCGGTGCGATTCTAGCTCCCACGGATGAATGCTGTTGTTGTGTCCTTGGGCAAGACACTTAACTCACCTCGCCCCCAGTGTCTGCGTACACTGGCGTATGAATGTGCGTGTATGAATGATGTAAAGCGCTTTGAGTGGCTTGAAGTTGGAAGAGCGCTATATAAAAATGTGACCGTTTACCATTTAAATAAATAACATACAAATAAAATAAATACAATCTGGTCTAAAGTTCTAGGATTCGAACCTGAGACCTTCTGGCTGTGAGGTGCTAACCTAAACAACTGTGGGGGAGGGTAAACCGGATTTATTTAGCTTAGAGACAAGATCGAAGTCACAATCCTGTCCCATCTCCTCACAGTCACTTCTCCTCGGAACATTCAAATTCAATTCAAAATCTATTCGATTACATACAATTTCATTTTTTATTTCAGAAACTCTCACCATTTTCTGGCTTAAACTTATCGTCACACGCAACTGTAGTAGAATTCAACTTTTCAAACGGAAGATTCATCTCAAGTTTGTCAAAAGAATGGATTACTTCGAAAAGCTCAGCTAATGCCTCATCTGGGGCAGCGAAATGTGCAGTGGAGCAGTGTGTGGAGTCCATAAGAGCCGTGTGTGTGGTAACAGGGTTAGATCAGCTCAAATGTTCCCAGGATTCCATCTCCTCGGAGCGGGGTGCCGACGATTGGATTTGCCCAAAGTGCCTGTCCATTTCCGGGCTGGATGCGCCAAGTGTCTGGGAGGGTACTGACTCACTAGGCTCACAATCACATTTATTTAAACAGAAGACTCCACAGCACAAAACGGTAAAAGTGAAGCAAATTGACGTGGAAGTACTGTAATATTTATACGTGGAGAAGAATGGAATGTTGGATTGCTGGATGTTTTTCAAGTGTTTTAAAACTATAGCAGTTTTACGCATACCATTTTTAGAAATACTTCGATACTGAACAGGTATCGCGGCTGTAAAATAGCAAAAATGTGGGGATATGGAATTACGTGAAATAAGAATTTGCATGTATTCATCAAAACATAGATTTAAATGTATAGGGATCCTCAGCACAAAATAATACAAAAGGCAAAAACACTACTTGCTTATGTTGTACACACACATACACTACCAGTCAAAGTTTGGACACACTTTTTCTTCTTTATTTCCATGACTATTTACCCTGTAGATTCTCACTGAAGACATCAAAACTATGAATGACAATGAATGACACATAGGGAATGCAGTAAACGAAAAATTAAACTCAAAATAACTTACTTGTTTTAGACCCTGACCCAGCTGTGACTTGAAAACCATTTCAGGAGACTTCATTTTGAAGCTCACTGAGAGAAGGCCAAGGGTTTGCAGAGCTGTCGACAAAGCAAAGGGAGGATCTTTTGAGGATTTGAACATAAAATTAAAAAAAAAAGTTTAGTTGAGCTATTTAACTTTTTTCTCCACTACATAATTCCGTATATCTTGCTTCATATATTTGTTGCCTTCTGTATGTATCTAATGTAGAAAGTAGTAGCAATAAAAAACAAAAACACTGAATGAGAGGGTGTGTCCAAACTTTTGACTGGTCGTGTACATAAAAATGACAGTAATATGTGATTATTATAAGTAGTGTATAGTCACAATATTAACATTTGGAGGCTCAGTACCACTTTTAATACCGTAACAGAATCCTTTGTTTTGACGATATGTATATGAATGTACTTTTCAACACAGAATAGCAGTACTTTCCCCATGTACTCTTATATCAAGATCAAGTCCATTCTAAAACTACTGCGAAAACTGACTTGGTCGTATTTAATTTCAGTGTCAGTACTTGATATGTCCAAAAAAGTATCGACTTGAATAGTGTGAGTGTTGGATTTGTGACTAAAAGTAAAGCAGATGTTAAAAAGACTAAAAGTTCGTTGCCTAAATGACTGTAATATTGTGTACATTCATTTGTATATGTTTGTCAAATGTATTTAAAGGAAGGAAATTATTACAGACCATTTTCCATCAACTCAACCGTTCCACAGTGTGTGTATTTCAGTCTGTATCGTGTGACATCATACTGTATCTGATGAAATTAAAATTCTCTCTTGCCCCCTGCCTCTCCTCTCTTACTCGTTCCCTCTCTCTGTCTCTATGTGCTGTCAGTGGCGCTCTATCGCACGGGGCCCCTCAGTGTCCCTGACTCGTGACCTGCTTTCCCTCATGGCTGGGGGCCCCACGCACACACACACACACACACACACACACACACACACATAAGCCATAAGCTACACCACAGCACATCTCTGTCTGCGTTTTATCCCTCTCCTTCTGCGACTCACGGCTCGCTCGGGTCGCTGTGGTTTGACAGACTGCCCCGGGTCACGCGCAGCCACGCTCCATCTGTATCTCTATCCTGATGTGTAAATAAAAGCCCCCGTTCTAAAGTGCGAGATACAAAAACGTGTCCTTCGTACTTGCGCTTAACTTTTACAGTGGAGCAGACACAGGCGGATGACAGCTGCGTTATAGGGGCGCCCCGAAGGCCAACAAAATACGACAGCAACAAAGGAGCAATATTATTTGAAATGCAAATAAAAAAATATTATGAAAAAGTATTATAAAAAATATGTGAATTTATGAAGCAATGCAACGTCGGCACTCACCCCGATTTAAATTGAAAACTTTATAAAGAGACAGCGCATTTTTACAAACACAAAAAGTTTATTTAAAATATTCCATTATTATCATTATTTTTTATTTTATTGTATGTATGTATGTATGTATTATTAT